>JAQFVV010001021.1:0-20000 GCA_028023455.1 Epiperipatus broadwayi | reverse complement strand
TTTTTTATACATTACTATCTTACATGTGTACATTTCACAATAATTCAAAGGACCTTGCATTCAAAACACAATCACATGTTTGAATTACAATAACCATGATATGAATTAATCTACTACATAATAAAAATGAAATGATTAATCTTTTACACATAAAATAAAATTTAGATTGAAGTAATTTTATATTTTATCAAAAGCCTTATCACAGAGTAAATGATTACTAAGATTACTTTTGGAGGATTTTATTTTAAGATTTCAGTTTTTCATACTTAAAATATATATATTCATAAAAAGATTCAATTATTTTTACTGAGAATCACAGTTATACTATGTGTAATTTAATTTATTTTAGTAAAGCTAGATAAAGGTTTATTATTATTATTTGTTTGAATTTTAACAAAAGTTTAATATCTTGAAAAATGAAAATATACACAGGAAGAGCAGTTTTTTTAAAAATATTTAGCTTTATTACTGCCTAACACACTTTCAATATATTTTTACTATATTATATTAATGGTATATCGTATGCTAGGCAGTAATAAAGCCTAAATGTTATTAAAAATATACCTTCTAGAGTAATAAAGTCTAAATATTATTAAAAATATACCTTCTAGATGTGTATTTTCATTTTACCAGGTATTACATTGGCTCAGAAAAGAAGAAAATTAGTAACAATTGAATGACAAAAGTTAAAGTAACTTAATTTATTAAACCATAACTCATCACATGATCACCATTTCCTATGTTTACATATGCTGTTAAGAAAGTATTAAACTTTCCATACAGTAATATTACCCAGACCAAAACTGGGTAATCAATAGATGCAAGAGGGTTTGTGCATAAAATCATTATCTAGTGCCTATTTGTCCAGTATCACAGACTAGTTTCTTGCTTGAGGCTTTCATCAGGGAGAAGACTTGGATTTGAGAATACTGCACCTAGATTTTAAGATCTAATTTAACTCTTCTGCACCTACCTTTTACCCTTTTAGTTAATTATAAAGCTGTGAACCTAAAATAAAAATTTACAATAATATTTTCAATCCCAGCTCAGTAACTAGTATACTCATACAGAACTAAACCCAGTTCAGTATTTATGCATTTTGGCATCTTTGGGTCTTTAATAACCATAATCAACATCATCCCACAAGCAGAAATAATTATAAACCACTAAACAATATTATATGATCACAATTTGCTATGCATACACAACTCCTCATACAGTAGTGCAACTCAGTGCAAGCCAGATTAATAAGTAGATGCAAAAAGTTTCTTATACAAAATTCCTATCTAGTGAATACTCATCCAATATCACCAGACTAGGTTCTAGCTTGTGGCCCTGCACTTATACTTTAGGATCTAATGTAATCTTAAAATGGTAAATGGTAGAGTCCACAAGACTTAAGACCTAAGTGCAATGCTTTCAGATCCAAAGAAGATCACTGATGAAAGCCACAAGCTAGAACCTAGTCTTGAGGTATTAGATGTATTGGCACAAGATATTTAATTTTATGAAGGTAACTTCTATAATATTGCCCTAAGTGCAATGCTTTCAGATCCAAGCCATAAGCTAGAACCTAGTCTTGGGGACATTGAATGACTATGACTAGGCACTAGATATGGATTTTATGAAGAAATGTTTTTACATCCATTGATTACCCTGCTTGTATTGGGTGGCATTACTATATGGAGAGTTTGTTTTGAACTAAATTTATAAAACAGTAACAACTTTTTGATGCAAGCCACTGTAATTAATGAATTCTAGAAGACAAGTACATGAAAATCCTTATCTAATATCTACTCATTTTTTCTAGTTTTTGGCTAAGGAGTCTTAAATGTGAGAGCACTGTGCCTAGAACTTTGGAATTAATGCATCTCTCCAACAGTCACCAAATTTTTTTTAGTTAATTATAAAAATATGACTCAAAACTGAAAGCATACTACTGTTTCCAATCCAAGTTAATTCATATTGTATAGTCATACAGATCTAGTTTAGTTTCAGGGCATAGTCTTATATTTAATTAAGAAGGTAATAAGTGGCTGCTGAAAGGTTTTATTAGATTCAAAGATCTAGGTGCAGTGCTCTTAGATTCAACACTCCTAAGGGATAAAAGTCATAAACTAGAAACTACTCTATGGATATTGGATGAGTAGTCATTTGATGAGAATTTTGATACAGTCATCTTCTAGCATCCATAGATTATTATGGTTTGCACTAGGTGAAAATAATGAATGAAAAAAATTGCTACTGTGTTATCAGATTGTAAAAGCTTAAGAAATGGTGATAATGTGATGTTATAGTGGTTTAATTTAATTTATGTAAATCGTTTTATGTTCTTCTTAGGTTTTTGTTTTTAGACTAAATGGTCAGCTTAAATGTTTAAAATTTCATTTGCATGAAAATTGAATTTTTTATGTGTTTACACCTGAGTCTCATTTTATGTGGTAGATAGGTTCCACAGAAAACCTGCATTAAAAAAAATCGCGCAAAAATAGACTTAACTTACCTTGAAAAATGGGGGATTTTCAGAATTCATATAAAAGCAAAGCAACAAAAAAAAAACTTTAAAATTTGCATTAAAAAAATAATCAAATAAAGTATGACTAGTAAAAAATTTCAAATATTTGAAAAAAAATTAACACAATACAAACTTTTTTTATTAACTACAATATTTAATTTTACATTTTTCATACATATTTTAATCATTACTGCTAGTGTTCATTTATAAACTGGAAAGAAATAAGACTTGATGTGATGTGAGGTATTGTAACTTCTTCTTAAACGAAGTCAAGAATCTCTCAGCAATTATTCCCAGAGAAATTTGTTAGCCACTTTATTTTTATTTGTGATGTGATGTACAACTAGTGCCACTTTCAGTCTTATGCTGTGATAATGGTTTTCTGTTTCTATATTAAAAAAATGAGATCGAAATCAAAACAAAAAGATTGTACATTATCTTTAGAAAGATTATTTTCAGTTTATAAAATCTTCGTTTTTTATTTTAAAAATCTAAAAAATGATTTATTTCTGTTATATAAAACAAAATATACATTTTAAAAGTTTAATTTTTTTGAATATTTATTGTGATATTTTTATATGTAAGTATAAATCTATTATTATTATTTACTTATTAATATAAATAGATTATTTACATAGAAGCTAAAATTCTAAATACAGCTTTAGGCCATAGCTGCTAATATAATGTTATATTTTTGAAAAAAAAAGTATTTCAAGTGAAAACAAGTTATTAATAATTTAAATTTCTTGATATCTAATAAATATAGTGAAATGTGAAAGAGATTAAAAAGAAACATGAATCGCATAACTTCAAAATTGCATTAAAATAATCCACATAAAATGAGACCCAGGTGTATTATTATCATTATTTTCAACCATTATCAATTCATCTTAGATGAAATCAAGAGTTTCTTTCATTTAAGTTATATTTTTTGGTTTTTAAAATCCAGTTATAGAGTTTATCAGTCATGTATTTCCAGTCCCCCCCCCCCTTTAATCTGTTTTGGTTCTAAATATATAAAAATACATATTTCAAATTATTTTACACTTTTTATATCTGGAGCCTAATTGTAAATATAGGGGATTTGAACTCAAACTTTTAAGTACCCATCAACTATTCATATTATCTCAATACCACTGATACACATGACCACACACATGTAGAAAAGATAAATAATCACCAAATATATATTTCATGCTAAACCAGTATTCATCAGTTGGTCCAGATTATTTCAGTGGTATGGATGGCTGAAGAGTTGAAGTAGATTGAAGCCTGTCCATTAAAGTATGAAGATTTGCTATCTTAATATTAACTGAACACTGATAATATATATATATATATATATATATATATATATATATATATATATATATATATATATATATATATATATATATGAGCGAGATGATAATCTGGACCAACTGATGAGTGCTGGTTCAACATAAAATACGCTTATTGGTAATTATATATCTTTTATACATGTGTGTGGTCATGTGTATCGGTGGTATTGAGATAGTGTGGATAGTTGAAGGGTACTAGAAAATGTGAGTTCAAAGCCCCTACATTTACTTTTAATATGGACATTTCATAATAACAAAAATGTAAACAATTTGTTTTATAATGTTAAACAATATTTTAGATATTAAAATTATGTAATTATAAACAAAAAGTAATATTATTCTTTTTTAATTATATTTATAGGAATCCCATTGTTTTCACATACATATATTAAAATGCGAACTGAATCTTTCTCACGAACAAAACAAAATTTTTGCAATGATGTCTTAATAATTGTTAATAAATTGAAAACATTACTTTTTAATTATTTAGAGATGATTTATTCTTTGTCAGCTTATTAATTATATATTATTATTAGGTAACTATTTTTTTAAAAGAAAATTTAACACAATGAGCATGTTCCAAAATAAAATTAAATACATAATTCAAAAATTATTTAAATGAAAACGAATATTTTATAAACAACTCGAGTTTATTATTATTTTTTTTGTAAATTCAAATTATTAAAGCTAGGACAGATTTAACTTTTGCTTGATAATCAATAGAATAATATACCTTTTTAACATTAATAATAAAGAATAATAAATAGCCACTCATAAACAAGTAAGGACAGTCTAACTCCAAAAGAAAAAAAGAAAAAAAAGAAAGAGAGAGAGAGAAAGAGAGAGAGAGTGTGTGTGTGAGAGAGAGAGAGAGAGAGAGAGAGAGAGAGAGAGTGAGTGAGTGAGAGAGAGAGAGAAAAAACTAAATAGCCAATTTGTAAATTACCACATGTAGAAAATTCGGACCCATTTTTCTGTATACTTGATATTTTACGATGCTGTTCTTCACAAGTCTTTTCTTTCAGAAATATTTCAACACGATGTCTAACGTAGCTCTGTAATGTTTTCTATTCTCTGCTATATATAGTTATAATGAAATAATCATTGACATTGCACTTCTTTAGAATGTCTTTGTAATAATTCTTATAATGTAGGCAGGCTCTACTTCTCTCACAAAAACCACGCTCATATTCATCATAAAACACTTTTTTAAGGTGTCTTACATTTTTCATTTTGTCCAATTTTACAGAGGTGTGATTTTATAATAATGAACTTTATAATATTATATTCAGTAAATTGAAAAACATTGATTTGCTTTATGATCTTACAATGGTATTTTTCTAAATTTTATGGGTATTCTTAAATAAATTTTTTTCTAATGCCTTTATATTGAGACAATAACACATGCAAGCGTCACTTTTTTTCAATAAATAAAGTTTGAAATGACAGTCCTATATAGAGCTAAATAAAATATATTTTAATTTGTTGAAAGCAGCAGCAGCATAGTGGGCTTGTGTTTTACCTCAAAATGTAAGTTTGCTTTCTTACTTATAAACTATCAAGATATTTACACTGGTTTAAAATTTTACATTGATAACCATTTGAGCTAAAAGTTGCCCAGGATTTTTCTTCCGTCACTAACTTTTGAAAAAGAACTTGAATTTTTTGAACATTAATTAATAAACTAAAGTCTTTATGTGTTGTATTGAAAACAAGAAGTACATTTTTAAAATTATTTTTCCAATTTACAATAACACTCTCACTTGTGGTTGATTCAAATTAAAAATAACACCATTAAACCTGTATAATATCTTGATCTTTGTTTGATTAAGGTATCTACAAACAATTCTAAAAGTGATAAAAAAGGAAAAATAATATTGGAGCAAATACATATCCTTGGTTAACATCCATTTGCATTTAAAATGCCAGCTTTTCCATTTGCCATAGCAGTATTTTCTCTTATTCTATCATTATAAGCCCTATAATATGAATGAATTTTAATGGATTGCAAATTAATTTTTAAAAATGCTATAAACTTGTCCTATTAAATTAAATCAAATGTCTTGACTAAATCAATAAAGGCAATATATAAATCACTTTTATGATCCTGACACTTTCTGTGTCTTTGCCTAGAATCAAAACCATATCTTTAGTGCTTTTTGAAATCATACATCTATGACTGGAAGCAACCTATTTAACAGATTTTTCGAAAGTATCTTTACTGTATTGTATAATATTAACACTCTATAAACATTATTGAAATCCTATTTATTCCATTTGTTTTTGAAAATAGGATTAATAAAGTCAATCTTAAGAATAGGTGAGACAATTTTATGGGTCCTTATACTTTTAAAAAATCTTTTATAAAATATATGTCTCTCAGCAATATTTTTTCATGGTAGAATACCAAACACATGTTGTACCTAAAATAACAGTACAGTTTATTTCTAAGGATGATGTTGTTATGGCTATTACATGACTTAAAATTCATTCTAGTTTGGGAAATGATAATATTCCTTCATTTATTTACAAAGGGCTAGCTGAATTTATTGCAGTACCTCTTGCATTTATTTTTAATTTATCACTGAATTCTTGTGTTTTTCCTAATGTGCTTAAGTGTGCCAAAATGGTCCCAATTTTTAAGAATGGTTCACATGATTGTGTTAATAACTATAGACCTATTTCTGTTTTACATACTATTGCTAGAATTTTTGAGAGGTGTGTTTATAATAAAATTATTTTAGATGTTAGTAAACTCATTTCTTCTTCACAGCATGGTTTTATACCTAATAGATCTGTAGAAACTAATTTGCTAACAATTTATGATCATATAGCTCATGCAATTGAGGACCAGCAGAGACTTGATGTTATTTATTTTGATTTATCAAAAGCTTTTGATAAAGTAGACCACAGTATTCTTCTTCACAAATTATATCAAATGGGTTTTTCTACTAAGCTTGTTTATTGGTTTCAATCCTTTCCTCATGGTCATACTGCATATATTAAATTTAATAATACTATTTCATCTAATTTTAAATGTAATTTGGTAGTTCCTCAGGGTAGTATTTTAGCACCTATGCTTTTTAACATTTATATGAATGACCTTAAGGATTGCTTAAAATCTTCTTATCTTTTGTGCTATGCAGATGTCTGTAAAATCTTTAGAAGAATCACATCTGGGTTTGATTGCACTCTTCTTCAAAAGGATATAGATAATTTTAGTGCTTGGTGTGATCTAAATAATATGACTGTTAATTTCAGTAAATGTTCCTTAGTCTCGTATTCTAAAAAATCTGAAGTTTTGCATTTTTCTTATTTTATTAATTCTCACAAAATTGCTTCCATTGAATCCCAAAAAGATTTGGGAGTTATATTTTCTAGTAATGGATCCTTTCTTCCTCATTTGGAAATGATTATTGGTAAGGCTTTAAAAATTGTAGGTACTATTCTAAGGTTTGGTTATCATTTCAGTAGTGATACAAAATTTAAATTATTTTTATCATTGGTTCTTTCCATCACTGAATATTGTTCAGTCATTTGGAATCCTAGCTATAAACAGGGATATAATTTATTATAATCAGTCTCTAATAAGTTTTCTAAATATGTTTCTTTGGGAAATAAAATTGTTGTTCATCTTTCTTCTAGAAGACAATATAGAGATCTTAAATATCTTTATAAACTTGTTAATAAAATAGTTCTTTTATCTAACACAATTTCTACTGTTATAATTAGATCTCATGTGCATGATACTCGGTCTGCTTCTGTTTGTTACATTAAAACTTGTCATTCCAATGTTCTTAGATTTTCTCCTTTATTTAGGCTACCATCTTTATATAATCAGATTTGTAGTAATATTAATTATTTCAATTTAGATTATAATCAATTTTGTAATGTTATTAAATTTAAATGCCAGATTTGATTGGTTTAACTTGATTTTGTTTATATATATATATATATATGTTAAATTGTTTTTTTTTTATTATTTTGTTATGTGTTTTATATTTATCCCTTTTATTTATTTGTTATTATTAATGTCTTAATAATAATTGTTTATATGCTGATGTTTAATTTTACTTTAGATTTTTAAATGTGTTAATTATCTTTTATTAAAATATGGCACATACTTATATTAATAATTTGTCATTTAAACTCATTTATGTATTTATATGTTTGTTATGGTGCAATACTGTAATTGGCTTTATGCTGTAGTTTTGTACGGTAAATAAAATGAATTGAATTGAATTATTATTATTATTGTTATTATTATTATTATTAAAGCATATATTTTTATCTGTTTTAGGGTTATATCCATATTTTTATATATTTTAATAAATTGTACTTTTTTGTAATTGTCTTATATTTTGATTAAAATTACATTTATCATTTTTATATTTAAAATTTTTAATAGCTGCAATCTTTTGTACCCATGCTTGTTACATGAAATATTTTTGTTAATTTGTTTTTTTTTTTTTTAATAAAATGTTTTGATTTAATGTTATCATTAATATCTTTATAATTTTCAATATCTAAATATTTTATTTTATTTCAAAGACTTCTTTTGTAAAGTCAATATCATATATTAAGATCATTATAAATATTATTTATAACTCTTTTGTTTGCAATGACTAAAATATCCACGTATCTATAGTAATGAATTATTATTAAGCTTGTCTGAAAATATTGAAAATATTAATCCATTAATTGCGTATCCCATTACCTATCCCTTTTTAAAAAATATTTACAATATATTAAAATATATATGATTGCTTGCTTTAAAAGTTCTTGCTTTTTTAAAGGTGTCTGTCCTTTGTTTATTTCAAATAATTATGTACAAAAAACGAAAGTTCAGTGGCCTATTTTTGTGAATTATATATATATATATAGTTCAATATACTTTAAAAATCAATGTAGCTTTATCATTTGTCACAGTATCCAACGTATTTTCTCTTTTTTTTATTATTTCCATTACTGGAATAATAATTCACATTAACCACTTCCTATTTCTCACAATAGCAAAAACTCAGTATTAAAGCTTAGTAATTATAAATGATAATATATTTTAAATATGTAACTTTTAATGAGAACCAATAGATAACTAACAATTAACGATAAGTTTGATAGATACATATGATGGATAGGTCATTAAAACTTAGATTCAACTTTGGATATATGAAATAAGATATTAACTTTAGTAAAACCATTATTAATATTACATAAATAAATATGAAATATTGGTTTTCATGTTAAGGAGAAATCATTTTTTTAATTTATTAACTAAAAATCATATTTCTCCTTTAATAAAATGGATTAAAATACTTATGTGGAAGTTTTCACATATATGTAAATATTATTAATTAATATTCATATAGTATGTTCTGAAATTAATAAATAATAAACAGTCAGTCACAAATAAATATGGTCAATATAACTCCAAAAAGAAAAAAATGAATGCAAAAAAAGAAAGAAGAGAGAGAGAGAGAGAGAAATTACTCTAGAAATGAATTTTGTGATGAATTTGCAAACCAATCTGTGAAACACAAATATGTTCACATATAAAACATGCTGGTCCATTTTTTCTATATATTTGATATTTTATGATATTGTCTTTTAATTTCTTCAGGAGAAAATTTTACCTTCTAAAATACTTTATCATCATGTCTAATTCTAGATATTAAAATGATTATACTCTCTGCTATACTTTCGTAATGCAAACAACATCTAAGTCCACTTTTTTATTTTCAAAACTACCAATATATTTAAACTAGTTTACATTTTGAAACTGATAAGCATTCAAGCTAAATGTTGTGGAAAGTTTTTATGTTACCAGTTAATTAAAAATACTTGTTTTTTATACATTAATTAATAAACTCAACTCAGGTTATCAATGGATTCCACAGGCAGCAGATAAGGGAATGACTATTAAATATGAAAACCAATTGTAAATAGCAAATAAATATTATCTTACCAGGCCAAAGGTTAGGTACTATTTCTGATACGAACATGTCTGTTATTTCTTTTTATTTGAAATATTATAGGGCTCAGTCATCATCAGCCTCTCATGCTATCTGATATCTACTTATATTGTGTAAATAGGATAAAATTTTTATTCTTTAACCTTTAACTACAAATAGAGCAGTACTGATTATCAATTATATATAGTTACATTGATATATTAAATTTCACACACATATTCTACTTTACATATATAATATTCAAATATTAATATATTTATTATTTTCACAGAATCAACTAATTGTTATATATATAGGTAAACAAAATATGCATTTTATATTTTAGAAATAAACTCATATTTTTATATCATTTAGTATAAATAGTCTGTTTTTATCTTTGATATAAAGTTATCTGACATGCATAAAAATTTTTTTTCTATTTTTTATTTGATAGAAAAATTAAAATTATTTTTCTGAATAATTAATTCTTTTTTTCACAGAAAATAACTAGAATTTTAAAATAAATTTTATTTAGGAGAAGTAATTATATTCTAATGGAAAAAAAAGTTTTAATTTGGGAATATACAATAGAATGAGATGCATATCAAAGTAGTTCTAGTTTTTATATTTTATTAAATTTAAAGTCTGTGAATGTTTTCATTGAAGTAGTAGAGAGGTGTAAATATTTAGGAAGTACTTATATTGGATTTCCAGTTGTAAGATTTGACTCTTCCATAGCTTTCCAACAAAAAAAAATTACATGACGATTTGTCTCTTTATGAAAATAGAATGCCATTCAACTAACTAAAATATATTTTCAACTATTTGGGCAATAGTATTTTTGGTTTTTAAGAAAAAAATACAATGTTCTGATATTTTCCTGATATTTTATGCATATTATTTTTTAAAAATATTTTGATTTGTATGGAAGTAATACAGTTTTCTTCTTCTTCATCCTTTCTTTATGTATTGATTTCTATATTTACATATGATACCATTTCCAAATTTCTTGTACACATAACAATACTATTTTTTACACCAGATTTTACTATTACAGTTTTGACTGTCATGCAGTCATCATCAGAGCTACGATATCCAAATATATAATCATACAATTAATACATTATATATATATATATATATATATATATATATATATATATATATATATATATATATATATATATATATATATATATATATATATATATATATATATATTATTCAATGTCTTATTTTTAAAACAATATACATAATTATATAACTGGATATTTATAAATACAGCAATTAAATAATTAAAATTTTTATCCACTTAGGAGTGCTTTCGATTATCTCAGTAATCTGTGTCAACTAAAGCCTTGAAATGCTAACTTTCCCACAATTCCATGATCTTAACGTTTGCTGCTTGCCTGTTAATTAAATCATGTTTATATTTGTATATTAGCATAGCTTCCTTTATTTTTCTTTTATTGCTATTTTTTCAATTTGCAATAATTTTACACTGTTAAAATTGAAGTCAAAACCATAAATACACGACTTATTATGCTCGTAAAAAACAGATGCTGAAATATTATTATCCGCTATGCAATTATGTTTCGATTTCTGAACTCGTTTTAATAATAGCAAATGTTCTTTAGTTCTTTTTTCCAATGTACATCTACATTCACCTATATATACACTGCCACACCTACATATCCATTTATAAATGACACAATTTTTATTTATAAATGAGGTTTTATCTTTGGAGTTATTTATTAATTTGTTTAATGTAGGAGGTGTGTAAAATGCAACATCACATATTCCTTTATAAATTTTCCTTATAAAATTTACTTGATCACTTGAAATATATGGGATTGATATCCATATTTTTTTATTAGCAGGAGAATCAACATTATTAAAATTTTTATTTTTATATTTTTAATAATGTTTATAATAGTTTAATCCTGTTATATTTATTATTTTATTATGATATATATATATATATATATATATATATATATCATAATAAAATATATATATATATATATATATATATTTGTTGTTGATTTTTGAAATGTGTAAATATTCTAAGTAAAATGTGTTTTTTTGGAAATTTATTATGTTTGTCAGTAACCTTATTGCTTAACATTTTCCACACATTATTGTTATTGCTATCACCATCACCCAATATTATCTGTTTTATTATATGTTCAGCATATCATCAAACAATTTTATTAAACCCTTATGTGAAGAGTATATAAAATTATCATATTGAGTGAATAAAATATTGTTGTTATTATACAGAGATACTATTTAAAATGATATAGTAAAAATAACATATTTGATCTTAAAGAATAATATTTCAATAAGTTGTCAGATACTACCATTCACTAAAGTTGGTCATATTGTTCATTGAAGTCAAATCTAAATTATTCATAGATGATAGTATAATTGTCTTACTGATATTGTTACAATTGTGATTAAAATATTTCAAGATATTTAATGAGTAACATGATTATTATATTCATCTTATTGTTATGGATTTATTTATTTATTATAAAATTTAGGGTTTACTTTTATTATTACCAGTAAAGTAGTTAGATATTCTTTAGTAATTCACTTTATGTAATATAAGTCATCTTAATCGTCTATATTTGGATAGTAGTAAAATCCTTTTTACTGATCCAGATATATATTATAAATTTATTAAAATTTAAAACTATATGAATCTAGAGAAATTAAATTATTGTTTAATAGTTTTTACTTTGACTTTGCTATTATATTTTATTTTGAAAGTCTTTTGGTATGCATTACCTTAGTCTTTTATTTTATTCTTATTAATAATTAATTAAAATTCCAAAGAGATAAACTTTCTTTTTTTAATTATTTAAATCTAGAACAATGTTTCAGGATCCCATTTATCATCACCAACATTGTTATCATAGCTCATCCATATTTTACTTTAGTGTAATTTCATCATCATCTCATCTTAATATCTCAGCAGAATTTAGTCATCCTTCATTGATACCCATTTTATTATAACATTAACTATTTATTCTCTCAACATATCCCATTTTTCTTTTCCTAATTATTAGGCCTATTCATTATTCATTTACAATAGTCAATTATTATTGCACTTCACTATTTTTTTTAAAAAATCCTCTTAATCTCAATTCATTTATCATTTATTTCACTATGTTAATTCATACTCATTCACTAGACAGATATTATCATGAGTATTAACCACTTAATATAACTGTAAAATAAATAGATGTCTTTTAATATCATTGTCTTTACATATTGAAAGCTATTTTAATCAATATACTTTATATAATGTCAGATTATAGGAAACTTAAGATAATGTAAAATTGGCAGTGCACTATAGCCTCTCCTAGTCAAACCAGATCTTGTGTTTACACATAAATTTATGTTTAATCTATTGTTTTATTTTACTATGGATGTGGAGGTTAATATCTCCTATTCAACCTCTACCATTATAGTCATGCTATATTCATGCTTTATTAATATCCTCTTTTTATGGTACTTGTGTGTCATTATATTACATATTCTCTATATGTTGCTGGTCACAAGGTACTTTTCTTATATTGATTTCTCTTAGAGTTGTAGGTTATATATATATATATATATATATATATATATATATATATATATATATATATATATATATTTGAATTATTAAATAATAATATTAAAGTATTTTATAAAGACAACATAATGGATGTTTATTCCATCATATGAAATATATATATATATATTGTAACCATCCGCTCGCCCTCTCAACTACCCATCGTGCCGAACCCGCTGCGGCACTATAAATTGTAACCATAAATTGTGTGGTCCCAACTACAGAAATGCAAATGCACTAAGAATCGTACCTTCTATTACTGATCAATTCCAAGGCAGCATTGTCAGCTATTGAGAGCTATCCAAAAGCATCATGCTATCTATTTTATGCACGAAAGACCATAATCAACATCTGGGGCAACTTACCATAGACCAAACTAATGATCTAACCTAAACTTTTTATGATTTAATTTGATCGCAGCCAGGGTGTACCGCGAAGAACTACCATAGTATTATGATAAAATACTTTAATCAAATTATAAGTGTAATGTTATTGTTTTCAAACCTTAATTTGCAATTTTTATTGTATGAGACCCGATGGCCGACCATGTACAAGATGGCATAATTTGTGGAATTACACAAGATTATGAAATTTTAAACCATCTATATGATTTCTAATACAAATGCTAGTCCAGGTAAAGCTTTGCAATAAATAAACATAAATACTGGGTTCCTTTTTATAGTTTACTATATCATTGAGACTCTTATTATATTGACAAATGACAATTTAAAAACGTTAAGTAAATATATTCAATCATGTTATTATTTGGTAAATCTGTTTACAAGTTTAATAATTAATTTATATTGTATACTAGAATCAACTACGAAAGCCAAAATGATGGAAAAGGTAAATGGATTTAATTGCACTTTATAACATCATAAATCACCAAAGACGAGAAAAGCATCTAAATGTTTTCTCAAAATATCAATGAAATCTTATATCATGTACAACGATAGTACAGTACTTTAATGCATATGCTCATCCAAAGATATGATTCTTGATTTTAAGAATGACAATAAAGCAATAACACAGTAAGGTTAACTAGTAAATCAACTTTATTCACAAAAATTATGAATAATAAGTTAATTAATTCCAATAAATATAATTAAAGTCATAGATAAACAAATAAAATAAGTAAATTAGTAATTCCATTCGACTTTTCTTCACGAACATATCATAGGCACGGTCATTTAAAAACCTAATCATAAAACTTGCTTTCATACTTGATATAATGAATCCTGAGCAAATAATATAATAAATTCAGCAGTAATCAACTGCATGAAATATTTTCAACATCATTTCCAGATTCAAGTAGACTCCTCATCGTAAACTTATAATATATAATAAATAATAGTTGATAACTGTAGGATTTAGGGCATACCATGAAGTAATTAAATAAAGAGTAATTTAAACTTACAGACTTCCGTAAGCAATAACCAACCAACAGTTAATTATTAGTGAAGTAACCTGAATATGAAGTAATCCTGCCACCCATTTAGATAGGGATCTAACTTATAAATTATGCTTACAAACGAGTGAAGAAGTGATTTAGTAGATTAACTGTAAATACTTTGGCTCAAACTTATATCTATATGAAGTAAAACATATTCCTAGATGTACTCATCTACATGGATGAATTAAATACCAATTAAACGCTTGTGTGATTTATACACAATTATATGCAAGGAATAAGTACAGGGTACACCATTCCAGCTGGATTAACCACCAGCTAGTGAAAATTGAGTGTAAAATACAAAAATGGAAAATAAAGTAATCTAAGGATTAACCACTCAGCACAGATTAATGCCTTCTTACATTCTAAAAACAACAATACTATTTACTAAGACATTAAAGTGCAAAATCGGTCCCCTCAAGTTAATCTTGACCATTCAGAATACACCAAACATCTTTTAGCAAATGTGAGTTCTTGCATAATAAATGAATACGCTAATCGAGACAACTAATGTACTAACTTTATCTTTCTTAAAATAAAACATGTGTAATATAGTATAAGTAATGATTAGTATAGAACATAAATCTGAAAGTAATAAAGAAAATAACTCATACAAAGATTGACACATCTCATGAATTCATTCAGTACTTTTTAAAGTTTTTCAAGAAATAGCTTATTCTCTTGAAATACAATATTTTATTCAACCCCTATTAATTTAAAACTTAATAAAATATAACTTATGAACTTCACATGCAAGTTCATATAACTATAAAATTAAAGTGATGCATTATTCATCAAATACATAAAATTTAACAGGTGTGTGTGTATGATATAAATGAAATGTATAGCATTTTATAGTTCAATACATGAATTCGAGCAGGTGTGTGTGTCACAAATTGGATTGTAGATCATTTTATAACAACACAATATGATCCGTGAATTCCATGTACGATGTGTCTAATAATCAGAATGTACGAAGTAGTAAATATAATTATAATAGAATTCCATACATGCAATTTTATCCATTTTGCAAAGGCATATTATAATCACTATTAGATTAACGATCATGTTGTTCTCACAAATATGTAAGTAATTTCAACAACATAGACGACGTAGAACTTAAATGAAAATGTTCTTCATAAGCTATTAATCTCCAGCATTTCTCGTTGAAACATTCAAGTTTATTTCATCCATGCTAATATTTATTTATCCACGCTTAAATCGAGGAATATTAATTATAGCAATTTAGTTAATCATTTCAAACCGATTTTCAAAATTAGAAAATAGCTTGATTAACTATTTTGAAGACGGTTTAGTGATATCCAAATGCTAAACAAATTAACTTAGTAAATATTATGATTGGTACTTTTAAAGCTAAATACCAATTAATGTTATATTTAATAATAGAATGAAAAATATTAAACGATATTTATACAACTTCATAATATCACTTAATTTAAACTTCTTTAAAAGAAAATTTTCATAATGAGCAAAACGCTTCTGTAATTTTAAAATACTTATTTAATTTCTTCAAATTGTGAATAATAAACATTTTAAAAGAATACCAAACTCTTTATAATTAACTTTTTAAACTGGGAAGTCCATTTCGTAAAAATGTAATATTGGAAAATTGTTACCAAAAGATTTAATCCATTCAGCTGTCATTTGAATATATCTTTAATTATAATTCATCTTATAATTAAATACCATATTTTTATTATATAAATTTAAAAATCTGCTGCATTTATTAAATTATTTGAAATAAGTTGTTTAATTTAATCATTTATTTCTACTTGTTTTTTCCTTTCTTTTTCTTTTCCTCAAAGCTACAAATCAGACGATCTCTAAATCATTAAGTTTTTCTTATATTACATTGAGATGCATACATAATTACTGCATTGCATTTAATAATACCAGATTTAGGTTGTAATGTTAGTTTTAATCACTTGAAATAATAATTTGGATCGATTTAAATAAAGTAAAAGAAATATTACTATTATTTTAAAATATTTTACCAAATTTTAACGTGTCGTAAAATTTTAAAAGCGTATTTATGATAAGTTGTGTATATGGAAATAAAAGCCAAATTAAATTTAATAAAAGAATATAGTGAGTAATCACCAGTGCAACTGTTTAATCAACGCATCAAAGTAAGAAGTGGTACTTTTATATTAAGATACTTAATTGATATTTTATCAAAATATATGTTACTTGCACTTGTGGAAAAATAAGATTTTCTTTATAATTCATTTGACTAATCATTAAAACGCAAGTCACTACTTTTATCAACCATCTAGTAATTTATCACCAACTGATATATAATATTACACTATATAAACCCTTTTCAATATCATGCGTTTAAATCACGGCCAGTGGTGCTCGATCTTCCATGAATAGATATAAATGCAGCCTTCCACCGGTTAACCATAAAATATCCATTATATAGGCTAAAATTTAAAATTTGTTTTTTCTTTAAAAGTTATTAAATGATGAGATCCTTCTATGAGTTCTAGTTTAATGTAATACTTTAATAATATTTCAATATTCAGCAAGTGGTTAATTCACTAATAGAAGGTCATGACCTCATCTTGGTCTGATGATCGACTAGCCACCATTAACTCATGATGTCTATCGTTTATAATCATTATTCCTGCATTTCAGATCTTTGCACCGATAGATCTTCAGCTGAAGTAAATACTAATGAATAGGCAATGGCATCAGCAGGAGAAGTCTAGCTCCTTCTCACTTATATCTGTTTTTCCAGGTCACATTCACTATCAAAGTATCTGCAGATCTTTCGCATACCTCATCACGGCATTTATCGCAGCAACCAATCTGTTCAATTCGTCGAGGTATACACTTTGTAGGATCCTGACTATAGATGCTCAGATAATGCAAGCGTTACTAAAGTTTGCTTCGACCGTCCATGAAAAATAGAGGCTACCTTTATTAGCATTGTGTGCTTTTTTCTTGAATATCGTGATGCAACGGCGATTCAATAGATTTTCACCGTAAACTGACATTATTAAATGTTTAAAATCATATGTTTGATATCAATCAAATGAAGATCGTCAACATAATCTTTTGTATACAAATATTGCTGCTGCAATGTAGTTTTCCTTTCGAAATGCATTTAGCAAATAATTTTCCAAATGCGAAGAAATTGAGATAGTTTCAAATGTTCCTTTTAAAATGAATAATCTTTGAAATTTTAATATTTGATCCAATATAACGATTCATGCTTTACATCATTGCTTGATTCAATCATGCTTTTATAATGGAGTTGTGTGATACTGGTGTACCACCATCGATATACCCATTTTAACAGATAATTTCGTCCATCCATATAATAAATTAGTATTTTGGACCAACAAATTTATCATTTTTTCTTGTTTTTTGAATTTAATATTTTTTTAATAAGATTTTCATCTTCATTTTAGCTTCTGTCCTTCTTTAACCTACTTCATCATTTAATGTTCTGACATTGCCATCCCTCATTTCTTCCACTTTTTCTTAATATTTTTGCAATTTCCATCAAATTTAGCATTAGTCTTTTTAATTCTTTATTTTCCAAATTTTTTAGACTTATTGATAGTTTCCAAAATCTTTACGCACCAATTAGTTAAATTTTTCGTTATAGATTCATCAGATATCAAATAAAATGTTCAAAGTAATGACTCCTTTATCTAACTAAAGTAAATTCCATTTGTTTATCTATCATAGATTTAGCAGATTGATCCGCTTCTTGAACTTGAAGTTCATTTTACTAACTGATATCGTTAACCGACTTTTTGAGTTTCATTGCTATAATTGTTATTATTCAGTTTAAAGTCCATTTTCCGTAGTTATAAACCATTTCACTTTCATCTTAACTTCTGGCAGTTTTTTATAATCGTATAAATTAGCTTTAATTTTCCAATTAATATCGACTCTTTAGCGGCTTTACAAATTTGTTTCAAGATTTGAAATTTTTATTAAATTTCCACTTTTTCTGTTTCAAAGTTTCATTTTTTCATACCTTAACTCAGCCATTTTATTCTCAAACGTATCTTAACTCTCTGGAGACTTCTTTCGACAAATATTAGATCAGTCCATTCAATTTTTCAGTCTGTTCATCTAATTTTTCAATACATCTCTTTTTGATCTTAACATCTTTGTGGGAAAGAGATTTTCGTTTATCTAATTTTGACCACCATTCATTTAATTGAACATTCATTTCAGAATCGTTCATTTATTCCACCTCATGTTAGAAGCATCACATAAATCGTTGTTGGAAATCAAGATCAGGAAACTTCTAATTCTCTCAGGATAAATAAGTTCTTCAACTACCATTGAGTATTTATAATAATCATTTCATGATACTTGTAAAACCAAATTTTACTTTCCAAAATATGTGTTTTAAAAAACAACATCATTAAAAAATCTTGTTCAAGCCAATGTAAATCAACGTGTCCTCACCACCACGACTATCCCAGATGTAAAGTATAATATCTATAATTTCAAAATATAATTCCAACTCACTTTAAATATTTGTAGTATTGCAACAACTACTAGTAAATCCTGATACTTACCCAATTCAATCATAAATATTAGCACCTTTAATTGTACGTTATAGTTATCACTTGAACGATATACAACTGGAGAAATATATAATACAGCTATTTTATCAATGATAGAGGATTGTCATACATAATATTCAGTAATATGGGAAATTAAATTAGAATCAAATAACTATTAATTTAATTCAGTTCGATATGTCATATTTAAATTTCTAACTAATGATCTGTTACTGCAGTAATGTTTATATAAAGTGTCAAAAACCACTTCATAGAGCACTTAGAATAGAATGGTAACTTTCAACATAATGATCATGTTATAAAAACTAAAAACGAAACGATCCTTCAATCTTCATCACCATCAGTATTTAACTGCCGCGTAATTTACAAATTGTAAATCCAAATAAGGTGGTCCAATTATGAAATAAAACAGTGAACTTTAATCAATACTGACCAATTTCTGCTATATTAATGTTAAGAGCTGTATCCAGCAGCAACTAATTATTTTTTTTGCGTACTGTAAAGATCTAAATCACATCTAGTAACTTACCACAACCAAA
>JAQFVV010001020.1:0-129651 GCA_028023455.1 Epiperipatus broadwayi | reverse complement strand
ACTTTACTGCGATTAAAACTGTAAGCTGTTATAATAAAAAAAATAGATCAGTTAATTATCAACCAAACAAGCCACGTTAGTTGGACTTACAACTAAAATCCTACCTTATAAGAACTATAATGTGAATTAGCTAAAATTAAATGATTTTAACCAATTACGAAAAAAACAAAAGAGTTGATTACTCAAGTCGAAGATCCTTAAGTAGAATCATTTCCCTATGGCTTATGTATTAGATAGGCAAAAGAAAAGCAAAACAATGTCGGGTTAATAAATATGCGAATGCAAAGGAGAGAAGAAACGTAGGTAGGAACATACGAGTCGGATTACGGACACTCGCATGCCTATTCCAACGAAGAATAAAAAGTAAGTCGATACGTCCGCATGTCGCGTCCATATACCGGTAGGAGATAGGACTGACGGAGAGTCAACATGCCCACCTGTATGGGTACCATGCCGGCAAACCCATTATCTCAACCACGCTATCCGATTCACAGACGTATGCGAAATCGGAAGCTAACTCTGAAACACCAAATGAATGACCGTTTTAGGTCTGTCCATGATACTCCAGGCATTCTTTATTAACCTGAGATATTATAATCATTAAATATGAACGAATTATAATTATATAGCCTTAAATAATCTAATACTGCATAGAGACCAACCTGTGCAAATAACTACTTTATGTAAATGTTTAACCTACAAAAACCAAACATATAGAATGAGGAAATTTACTTCTCAAATAAATCCCTCCTTTCCTAACTTAAAAAAAAGACATGATAATTAACTGACGCTATCCAGCAGCCCTGTTACTAAGTCAAAATCTATGGCATATTTTATTCTATTTTAAATTTAAAGAGATCTAAAATTATAGAATCCCATCCTGGGAAATCTATCATAAAACTATTTTAAAAAATTATGGTAGATTTATTTAGAAATATATATATCCGACATAACTTCACTCGCGAAAATAAAAATAGCTCAACTTATTTTATTTTAAAATTAAATCGTTCTTTGCTAAAACTTCCTTCCCCTAATAAACATAATTTGCTCTCTTAGAAAATTACTCTGAGTCCTCACGAGTGAAGTTTGTCGAAATAAAAAAAAATCAAAGCATGAAATCTCATGCTAAAAATTAATAAAAAAACAAAACAAATAAAATTCATATTCAATTAATCAAAATATTAAAATTATGGTGAGCTTGAGTTATATAAAATATTATAATTTATAAGAAAAGGGTTAAAGAATCAACTAAAAGATTTTCAATAAACCCTAACTTTAAATATTCTTCTTTTTAGCTTTAGGAAATTATATTTGCATTCTAATGATAGTAGTTTCTAACATCTTGGGATAGTATAAATTTTAAGCTCTTCGTCATTTTACCTTGGAGTTCCCCGGGATGAGTTCTGCGGGTGAACATTGGTGGCAGATGGGTTCTTTGAAGGCAGGTTTGGACAACAGCATAACAGAAGATTTCAGGTCTCAGGAAGGGATGGGCAGTGATCTACCCTTTTTATTACTTGCTCATTATGGCATGGAGAATTCTAAAACTTTCTTTCTGTTTCTGTTTGTCTATCTATCCTCAAAACGGACCACTATTTATACCTTTCTAATGGTATAAAATTTCTCTGCTGCCTGAGGTGATTTTCCTTTAGAAAAACAATAGGAATTATGCTTTTGTTCTAATTTTAGAAAGTTTGTACCTTGATAAGGATCAATAGATTTCAATATAATTTTATGTTAGTTTTATTTTGAGATAACGATGTAGAATCTCTATTAATTAATGAATAGAAATGCCAAAGTAAATGGATTTTTGGTAATTTCTAAGTGTTTTTAATTTAAACATTTATTTTAAACTTCTTATCGAGGTACAAATCTTTCAGAAGAGGCCATCTTTGATTCTTAAAGAAAAAAATATAAGACACTTTAAATATACATATATATGAAATATATAAAAAAATGCAAAATTTATTATTTGAATTTTTTTCTTTTAATAATATAAATGGAATAACTTAGTGTGTTAATACAATTATATATATGATTAACACTATCCAAAATAAATTTTAGCGATTTATTCAGGATAGTTAAAAAAATGTTAAAAAATGTTTTTTAGAATAATAAAAAAAAAAGTAAACGTTAGTAAAATAAATGATTAGGTGGGTCAGACTGTGAAACAGCAAATCTGAATCAGATTTACCATTCCAGTATTGATCTAGAAAATTTAATTTACGGTGATCAAAAGTTGATGATGATGATGAATGCTATCAGCTAAATCAGGAAGTGAAAGAGATCTTTAACATTATTCAGACAATTGAGAAAAGACTACAGAGACAAACATCAGCCCAAATAATTTGATGTAATTTCTTAGTTTATTAAGCGCAAAAAATAAAAATTAACTCTTGAGCAAACAAAGCATAAAAATTTGACCTAGATTTTTCTAGCTTATTTATCGGAGAGTGTATGTGAGTATTGAAACAATAAACACCCTGGAAGATAAGTTTGTTTTCTCACCTATGATTTTAAAAAGGGGGGATTTATAATATCTCCCTGCTAGCGGTTTATAAAAACCAATTCCAGTTTCCTTATTTAGAGATTTCAAAAATAAAGCAGGGAAATACAATGAAACAGTGCAGGTGAGCTTTCCTTGGTGCCCGGAATAAAATATTGGGAACAAGAATGTCATATGTCTGCAGAACAAGCTCATGATTGATCACATTCAAGGTAATCAAGATTAATTCCAAGACAAGAAATAATACTAGGAAAGATTATGATTTATAATCTTAAATAGAAAAAACAATCAGATTTAGGAAAAACAGAACACTGTACTCGATAAATCACCAGCCAAAAGATTTATGCAAGCCAAGCTTAGCTAAATAAATTATAGTATAACAAAAGGAATAGGTGAGTTAAAAAATTATGAATATCTGCCAAAACATTTACCAAGGATTAGTAATAAAAAAACTAAGCATATAAAATAGAAGCTAGCAATACACTCGGATAAATAAGTACTAATAATAAAAAAACATGGAGTCTTAAATCTAAGACTCCACTACATACAATAATAAGAAAATATGTAAAATAATTTAAAATATTAAATGAATATTCAAAAGTTATAACAAATATAGGTTTTTTTAAAGATTAAACAGACTTTCACAGATCTAAACATGAGATTTAAACCCTGGTGAGAATTTGATAAATCTTTACCTCAAAGCCTAATGAAAAGTCTGTCATATTTCATCCAGTGGGATTTGCAACATTCTTATTGAGTCAAGTCCATCATGAAGGCTTTTAATTTATATGTCTTAGTGTGAAGGTAAGCTCTGGATCAAGTTCTTGTTTAAACTTTTATGACATGATTTTTGAAGGAACAACTCTGGATCCAGAGTCCCTCTTCGGATTGATTTAGCACTGGATGTTGTAGAAAAGATTCCTCATGGCAGATAATTTCAGCATTCTGCAGAGAGTAACATTATTTATCAACTAGGAGTCAGTAATCTAATTTCAGCAGAATTTCTTATTAGCAAACAGCAAAATCTGATATTAGCACTGGTGGTATGTTGTTGCAGATGGTACTAATTAGTCCAAAATCCCAGGGCTATTTATGTGCACTCTTATCTCTTGGAACATCTTTAATTATAAGTTTTTTGCCCAGGGCAAATCTCTATCTCATACTTAATTGTAATTAAAAAATCCATCAGTACTTTTATCCTATTCAAAATTAATTAAAAACATAAATGCAAAATTAAGTCTCAGCTTTTTTTAAAAAAATAAAATAAAATTAGATTACAAACAAAAATAAAAGAAAACAGGAATGCAGTCAAAACTTTTTAAAATTAAAATGTTTTTACAAATAGATAAAAAAAAGTGTCAAAAGAAACTTATTTTTAAACTAAAAAGTAAAATTAGAGAATTTTAAAATATAGCTGTGTATGTGCGCTATAACATATAAAACTAACAAATAGTTTTCTTTAAAACTTTATAAAAACAAAAGTTAGTTTTAATTTTGCGATGAAGCTTTTGAAGTGGATAAAGCATCTGGTTTAATATATACATTGCATTTTTTAAAAAATATTTACTGGGAAAAGCAGTATTAACTGAAGTGATCAATATACATATAAATGAACCAGAAAGACAAGATATTTGAAGTAAAATCATGGACCAATTTATACCATTGGTTTGTTGACAATTTTTGAGATCATTACTTAGAAACTGTTGTTGATGATGAACTCAAAATTTATATCTTTTATTTGAAAAAGTTATTTTATAATCAGAACAGCATCTGTGACAAAATGTGTTCTTTTAAATTTTAATACAGATATTTCAAAGTAAAATAATAATTTTAAACCTCTTCTTTTAAAAATAAAAATACTTTTGTTTGTTTCAAAAATAAAATTATTATATCTTATATATATTTACTATTACCTTGTGTTAAAATATGCATGTGACTTAAATTCATGCAATTATCCAATCATAAATGCATATTCACACACATGTGCAAATGTAATTTGTTATTTATCTAACCTTTTGTTTTTAAAATGTGTAACAAGACAAAACATTACAATCTTTTATTAAAGTATACATCTTTAAATTTGTAAATATTTACAGTGAGATATTAAATTTAATGCAGTGAATTTACTTATTGTTTTACTTTACAAAAAATAAAAATAGATTACGAATTATTTTTAAAAAGGTAAAAACAAATTGCTAATTCATATTTGGGTGTGTTTACAATAATTTCTAAATTAGGATAAACATCACTTGACTATTTTAAATAACCAATGATATAATAAATCATGACAATATTTTTCTTAATATCATAATGCCTATTTTAAGTCAAATCCAGGATGGACAATATATATAAACTAATTAAAAAACAAACTTCATTTCTTTTGAGATAAAGATTTTTACCACTTTTTTTAATCAGTTGATAAACAATTTTTATTTTTTTTGGCATAAGGAATCTAATCACTTTTTGTTTTTTATTGTTTAAAAAATAAAACATTCTCTTTATACATTAATTAAAAAAATAACTTAATTTCTTTAGAGATAAAGATCTTAATCTCTTGTTTTTTATTTTTGGAAAATAAAATATTCTATTTATGCTTCTGATACCAATCCTTTTTGTTTTTTGTTTCTTCAAAATAATATATATATACACTACACAATAAAGAAAAAAAGTGCTTTTTTGGTATTTTATTACTAAAATGTTTTAAATTTATCACATGATGATTTTATATATGTAAATCTTTTAATAAGTTCTACCTAATTAAATTCATTTAACAACTAAGTCATTTTGCAACTAACATGGGAAGAAATAATTAGTTATTTCAATTCAGAATTAAAAAAGTAGACATAATTTAAAATTAAAATTTTAAAACCAGTAGTTTTACTGAGAACAAAAAAGAAAGTCTACAGAAATTCTTAGAAGTTTAACTTAAGCTTAAATCTAAAAGAGTAGAAGTTCATAAAAATAGAATTAAACATTTTTGATTCTACACCAATGATCTTCAACCTTTTCACACCTGTGGACTGGCAAAAATAAGGATAAAATTTTGTGGACGGCAGAAGTCTACAGATAAATTTTCTTAAAGATGTAAACTGCTTAGCCTTAGATGAGCATAATTGTTATAACTGATCAAAACAACACAATAGGGTAATAAAATATATACTGAACCCCACCGCTTGATGGTGTTTTTCACACAATACACATCAGTATACCATTTTAACAGCCTTAACTTATGGCTGACACTACAATAGGTGTTGTTTGAGCCGTAACAGGCTGTGTGAGGGCAATGTATTCTATGATTATATAACAAAATACTACACCTGTTGCATTGCAACAGTATTCCTCAAGTGAGTGCTATTGAACTCTTGCTACGGTCTTATTTGATGGTGGCTGTATATGAAAGAGGCAAAACTCTCCAAAAACTCATTGTCAGAAATTTTTTAGAAAATGTAATGGAATTAGTATTACATATTAGGAAATGTCATGTCATCACACATGCTTCCCTACAGTTTTCAACTGCAGACAACTTCAAAAAGTTATTCTTTTCAGCAGAGTTTTTGAAGCTGAGTGCATTGCCGCCACAGAAGTTGATGAAGTGACTGTTTTTTTTTTGTTTTGGTTTCCTGTTATTTCATTTGTGTGTTACTTTTGGCTGCTGTATTTTTTATGCCCCCCAAAATGGTGTTTTTTACTTGTTTTGCTCACAATTTGTCCAATGTTTCATTTATGTTTGATTCAATAAATTATTTCATGGGAAACTTTTGTTCTTGTTGTTGTTCACATGATTCTAAAGTATGTAGGTAATGTGTAAATTAAAAGTTTCTTCAAAAGGCCAAAAAATAATAATAAACAAATGTGTGGTAACATAAATGTTCAAAAAGAAAATCAAAAAAGAAGTTGATAATTAAAAATCAAAACAAACCTTCCCCGCCATTCCTTCCCTATAAAAATGAACTGTTTATATATCTTTTTTAAAAAGGCCAAAAAATTAAGCAAGAATTTTTTGCTATCATATAAAGGTTTCTGTAGCGTAAATAAATATTTGAAGAAAAAAAAGCCTCATAATAAAGTTTAAAAAAAAAAAGACAATTACAAATCAAAACAAACCCTCCCCTCCACTCTCTAAAAAGCAAGTGTTGGCTTATTCAAAAGTACCGAATTGTTTAAGTCTTTTAAATAAAAACATCCAAAAAAAAAAGAGAAGATAATTTAAAAGCAAGCCAAAAAATTAAGGAAGAACTTTTTGTTATCATATAAAGGCTTTCTTTGTAGCATAAATAAATATTCGGAAAAAAAAAAAAGCCTCATAATAATTTAAAAAAAAAAAACGACAATTACAAATCAAAACAACCTGTCCACTCTCTAAAAAGCAAATGTTGGTTTATTCAAAAGTACCGAATTGTTTAAGTCGTTCAAATAAAAACATCCAAAAAAAGAAGATAATTTAAAAGCAAACCAACCCCTTCCACTATCTAAAAACAAAATTTTTGTTAATAAACCAAAAAAACTCTATGCCTTTTAGGTAAAGAAATTTTTTTAGTATTATGTAAATAAATTGATGGACCATTAGTCGATAATTTAAAAGCAAACCAATACCCCTACACCATCTAAAAACAAAGTGTTTGTTTATTAAAAAATGAAACCAAAAAAAACCCCAGTGAAAAAAACCATCTTTGGTTTATCATAATATTATGTAAAGAAACTGAAGGATCGTTAGTCGATAATTTAAAAGCAAACCAACACCCCTACACCATCTAAAAACAAAGTGTTTGTTTCTTTAAAAATGAACAAAAAAAACCTGGTAAAAAAACAAAATAAATCTTTTGATGGTTTACCGTAATATTATGTAAATCTTTTACCGTAATATGTAATTAAACAGGCCTGTGAATCGGTATATTGATGTGCATTGGGCTAAAAACTGCCATCAAATGGTAGGGTTCAGTATACATACTATTACCCACAATAGTTACTGTGTATTGTAGTGGTGTTGCTTACCTTCACATGCTGAACATTTTCTTGAGTTGCGCAGTCATACTCCTACAGAAAACAGTACAATAACAATCATTCTTATTAATATGCCTGCATTGCTACATCTATTATTTCATTGTTAAAACATGCAAGAATAAAATGCTATTCACATGAATATTGGGAAATATCACAGCTAGTTTAATTACATGACAATGATTATGATAAATTTAATATCTGTATTTCATGTTAAATATACAAGATGAATTTATATATGTATGGCGTTTGTATAATAAAAAAACTTTTTTTTTAATTTTGAATTTTTTTAGAAAAATAATAAATTTAATTCCACCTCCCCCCATAAACCTCTGTGATAACTAGAAATACAAATTAATTTATGTATGAGTAATTAGATTTTATTTTCGTTCTGTTTTTTTTTAATTGGATAAAAATGAGATGAAAAAATAAATAAAAATTGTTTATATTAATTAAAAGTTTAAAATCTTATTATTTTGTTATTACAAACTTTCCTGCCAATCTAGCATAGGCCAGCAGAAAACTTCTGTGGCCCAGCACTGGTCCACGGACCAAGGGTTGAAGACCACTGTTCTACACTATATTTCCATGAAAGAAGTACAGGCCATAATATTATGATTGAGCAGGCTAAGAATAAATGAGATAAAAAAGAAAAATTAAAAAATCTCATATTGAAAATTTATAATACTGAACCTAGTAATTTATTTAAAAATATTTTGGTATTGAAGACAATTGGAATGAAATTGAAAATTGTGGTAAATTAATATATTTGTGTTGTTTCTAGAATTTTTTTTTTTTTTACTTAAGAAGTCTGCCCTGGCAATGAAACCAATGGTGTGAATTTTGGCTAATTTTTAAATTCTGAATTTGGTGTAATTTATTTATTTTATTCACCAGTTTAGCTTTTGATATTTAATATTTTTAAAAGTATATATTATAAGGAATTAGCTACTAACTCTTTGAAGAGATCTATTGTAATGTTAATATTTTATAATATAGGTGGCAATGGCACAATATCAGGTCATTTACCATCTTATTAGTTTGTAATTGATCAAACCATTGCTTCTTAAAAATAAATTAATAAACTGTAAACTATATTCAATATTAAAACAACAGTTATCTTTTCTGATCATTATCAACCTTAAAGAGTGGATTATTAACTACTTTTGCATTTCAGGAGAAAATCCATTTCATTTTGAGTAACTTTTGTCATTTCTGACTTTTTTTTTTGATTGTGTTTCATACCAGTTAATCTGGGAATTCTGGGATTAAATCTCTAGAAATAATCAATTCCCCCATTATTTGTCAATGCTAATTCATTGTACATGAGATTCTTATTTGACAACACATAAATTATAAAATATGATATTTAACTAAAACTTTATTATGCAAGAAAAGAAAGCTGTAACCTATAACATTTTAATAGTTCATTAATAATAATATCATTCTTCCCTGATTAAAATAGTCATAATAACTTGCATATAATAACTATAAATATCAATTGTGCAACTGTTATTGTAATACTGTGGATGTAATAAACTAAATAAATTTATGTGATCAATATTTTTTATCAGTTTTTTTTTAATTGTTTTCTGTAAATATAATAAACCACCCAAGTGAAGCAGAATAAACAGTTAATGCACATACATCTATATAAAATTGTTAAAGATAAATATATAATAATAAAAAATTATTTAATAAAAAAGAATTCTTTTTTCCTTTCAAAGGTCTTCATTAATACTCTATATTTACCTTGGTCAGTCTTTTTAGATGTCTCTTTTGTGCCTCTGTTATTTTTTTAACTTACTAGTTATAGTTTTCTGATGACTTTCTAAAGACATTTAGCTGGTTCGATACACTTCTATTTATTTGTAGAATATATTTTTTATTTTCCTGCAAACTTGAACTTGTCATAACCCTACTGACAGAACAAGTAACATTTTCATAAGAATACAAGGCAGCTAGTGATGATAGATGTTCTTGGGGATGTTTAGCCCTTCATACTTAAAACTTACCAATTAGTGACTTGGCTTTTCATATTTTTAGAAGTTCAATGCAGCTTCTTAATACACAGGGCAAACTTATGTATGGAATTGTTGATACTGCTGTTTTCAGGATAACTATGGCCCATTTAAGCTTTCTGTGCGCACTGTCTGGATTGACAATTGGCTGCTGAAATTAATGAGACCCAGAGAAAGAGAAAGTCAATGAATGAATGAAATTTATTTAAACTGAGTTTATATTTTTTTGATATTTCCTATTTTATTAAATTAGAAAAAACAGGATACTTTTCTTTAATTATATATTTTTTTTAATTTAGAAACTTTTTTACTTCTCCTTAATAATATCTTTAGATAACAATCAATTAAATTCATTTGTTAGTTTTTTTCTTTTTTTTTCATTTTGAAAGTAATTAACATTCCAAAATGAATTTTCCACGTTGTCTTTTTTTTTTCAATGTAAATTATTGCAATTTTTTTTCCTTATCAATAAATATTTTAATTATAAAATATAAGTAATGCAGTGCACATTTGCAAAAACTTTCTACTCTTTTAAAATTAATAATAGTAAAATAATTGCTTTAGGAAAACTATAATTTTTTCTCTTTTTAATTGCTTAAGACGCATTCATATAAAAATCTATTTATGAGATTTTTATTTAATCATATTTGATCATGGGTGGAAAAAATATCAATAAATTCACTAAGAGTTAATTATTATTTATGATTTCTCTTACTTATATTGTTACCAAATTTAAAAAACACAGGTCATGCAACATGGTGAAGCAATATATATATAAATCTGCATTAACATTTATGTAAGAAAATTTCATATGAAATTAGAATCTTTATTTGTAGAATTTAAGATGTATAGTTTATTAAGAATCTTTTTCTCATTGAAGTTTGACTTCTATTAGTTGTTTTCTTGTTTATTGCACTTTCATTGTGTTTATACCAAACTCATGACCCAGTTACATAAATATGTTGTTTATTGTTTTTTGATGTATTCAGAATTTACATACTAGTAATTAATATTTGACTTGCAGTTTTTACATCTTTCACTGCTATTAGGGTACTGGTTCATAATCCTTTTTGAATGCAGAATGAAATAAGTAACAATTGGCCTTAAATATTAATAACATTTAATTTTATTTTTTTACAAAGCAAAATATAAATTATTGACTTATAAATATGATATAAAAATATCAAAAGTGCTCTAGATTAATGGTTGTCAAGCTTTGATGAGAAAAATATTTTTAATTGACTGAAAATTTTTTGTTTCATGGATGAAGGTTCTAATTTTGTATTAGTTTTTGCTATATGTATATCAAGATCATCATTTTCAATTATTATTGCTACACTGCAAAATGAAAGTCTTTCCATGTTTACTCCATTTTTTTTAATCCATAGTGAATTTTCACATCACATCAATAAACTTACTTATTTCATCCATCCATCTTCTCTTTCTAAGTCTTTTACAATTACTTGGGATCTAATTTAAAACTAACTGTTCATCTCTTATCATCTCTTTTAGTAATATATTTAGTTCAGCTCCAATTCAATTTTTTAATTCTCCTAGTGATGTCAGTAGTACCTATTTATTCTTTCATCCAAGTATTTTATTTTCAGTCTGTTGTGTTTGGTTAGGCTTACAGGTTCATTTCCAAGCCAACAGACACAAAAAGAATAACTACTCAGCAATTAATATGTACAATTTATTAGTCAAAAAAAATATACACACGTTAGTTAAACAAATTAATAAATACAGATGATACAATTGAATGCTGAGATAGTCGAGCCGAGTACGGAACTCACTTCAAGCTAAATGATTATCCTGCCTCATGAGCTCTGCTAAGACTTCTAGCTATGTATTTAGCTTGCCTCAAATCGGCTCTAATTCGGACATAGTAGTTTCCAGTCCATAGGTGGACTTGCCTCACTGCTTGGACATCATGATAATGACTGGAAAAATACCTTTGCTGATGGTAGAGGGTTTAATGAAGAGCACATTCTGTCATTCAGGTTAACAGAAGTAATTGCTCTCTACCTTGCCTCCAAAAGGCTGACTATCTAATGGCAGATCCTCTATCTTACTGGAAACTTGCGGATTTGGTGTGCGAACCCCAGTGAAGGATTTAATCCCTTTGGATAGCAACTGGGTGCTAGCCAATCAGGTAAGGAATCTGGAATAGTCCATTTTTAAAGGCAAGATCAGATGACACAGTCCCTTCTTGTTACACATATATATGTATTTCACTATAATTCATTATTTTAATTATATATTGTCATTTATTTCCAGTTAAGATATATATGTGTATGTGTAAATAACATAACAAAATATAATCATGCTTTTGAGAATGATCTTCCAAATTCATTGCTTTAGATTTTTGATTCAGTTATGGATATATTAAAATTATAATAATACAGTATTATTTTTAATGTATGGTTGTTAAGTCAATTGCTTTATTTATGATTTTTTACTTATAAAAGCATGAAAATCATTTTTATTTTTTAGAAAATTTGGTGTGATTGTCGATTTAGGCTCAGGTCGTGGTTATGTTGGCAAACATCTTACTAAGGTAAATAGATTAAATATGTACATATATATATTTGCATAATTATATTTTAAAGTATTGGTAAAATTGATATTGCAATATTTAAAATGTCCCTAATTTTAATTACACCTTTATTTTCAAAATACTAAACCCCCACCCCTTCTGTCATTGTTTAATATAAATGTTTCAAATTCTATTGAAATTCAGCATGAATAAATTTAAAAATTACCAAGTTATTTTTTTATCAAAGGATAGAATTTTAAATTGCAAGTGTAATACGAAGTTATAAATATATACACCTTTACCCTGCTTAGCAATTGACTATTTAGCAATATTTCACAATAGCGATCATCATCAATTTATACCCACTACTTCGATTTACACTCGATTTTTCACTTAAACGGTCAAGAAAAAATTTTTAAAAAAATTTTTTGGCAGACATTTTGAATTTTGTGTCACTGATGACATCAGAGATAGGTATATTAAATTCATTTAACCCAAAAGCAAAAGTATATTATTGTAATATGTATACAGGTAATGACTTTGTTGTAATTGTATATACATACAATATTTTATTCATAAAACACTTAAAATATCTATAATTACTGAACCTATAATACTGTATACATCATATATAATAACACAGCAAATGTTCATCCACTTTTTTTTAAAAAATACGTATATATCTTCTACAATAATATCAACAAATTAAAAATCCTCCTTTTTCTTTTCAAAAACTTTATTTTCTTATCTCAATACTGAACATATACAGTATATATATTTATATAATACAAAATTCCAACATTTCAACATTGATTTGTAATTAAATAATGTAAAAGAAAGAGTAATAAAATATAGCAGTGGGAGAGAGATATCCTTGAAAATGACTGTATGAAGATAAACAGTTGAAATGTTGGAGTTTTGTATTATATAAATACTGTATATACAGTATATATATATATGTTCAGTATTGAGATAAGAAAATAAAGTTTTTGAAAACGAGAAGGATTTTTAATTTGTTGATAATACTGTACATATAAGTGTTGAATGTCTTTAGAAAAATTAAACTTTATTTAAATACATGTACAGTACTTGGATTATTTAAATAAAGTTTAATTTTTCTAAAGACATTCAACACTTATATTAGATGATGAAATAGTCCAATATATAAATACAGTACAGGACAACTAAAATATCATCATCACAAACTTTCAGAAAAACACTAAATATGAATATTAAACTGTGTGTGTTTCTTAATTACGATATATTATTTTTAGAACACCTGGATAATTATGTAAACATAGTTATTGATTTTGTAACTTCTTTTATAAACATGTTGTTTACACTCAAGTTGTTTCAAATTAAAAGAAAAACAACATTTTAAAATGCAAATGTCGAATTAGATAAGTTTAAAAAGAAAAACAGATTGCATTTAATTAATAATCTTTCTACTCGAATGGGGGGGGGGGGAGCACTATTACATTAATAAAAATATACAGTAAGAAAAATAAACCTAGCTATGTTTTAGAAAATTAGAAGTTAGATTTTTTACTTTTAAAATAAGTTGATTTTTTTCCTTTTAAAGTTGACTGCTTTACTATATGCATTAAGCATTTTGTTACTGTGGAGTGCAGTAATAAATCTTTATGTTCAATTAAATAATTAATAATTAAACATTGTTTTTTAATTTGAATAATTTCACAAAAGTAATAAACATAAATGTACAGTAATATATACTGTAATACAAATTTTTAAAAAAAGCACTTCAGTATGGATTTTTTTTTTGATTACGATGAAAAACTTCTGTGGAAGAATATAAAAACTTTTAAATTCAAATTTAGTTTCACTTTCTCTTTCTTTTTGCTGTTCTGTACTTTCTAAAATGAAAATATGCATTTTTTTTCCTAGTGATATAAAAGTTTTCTTTTTAGATACTGTATTTAGTCATCACTATCATGAAAAAATCAAGAAATTCTTTGAGCTTGGAAACCAATGTTGATATTTTATGTCGACTGGAACTAACCAATTTTTTTCCCATAGACCCCCATTATAATTACGTATTGATATTCTTGCTTAACGATGAGTTTTGGAGGACCAATTGCCAGCGCTAAGTGGGGTAAAGGTGTATATATATATATGAACAAAAAATCTCATGTTGGTTCATATAACAAATCTGGATAAAATTTGAAAATTTTTTTGATAGGTGAAGATCTCCAAGCATACTTAGGATTTTCTTCAAATAACAACCTATCTGAGAAATTAAGGATGATATAAGATATACTTAATTTTTCAAGTAATTCAATAGCATATTTAATATTATAATGATTAAAGTCTTCCTTCTCTTTGCTGTCATTCTCTTCTTCATCTTCATCATTAATTAGTGATTAAAAAAATGACAAATACAATGAATATGAACTTTGAATATGTTTATGAATTTTGTTGTTTAAAAAGTTTTTGACTTTGTATTAATGCTTTTAAAATTGAGAAAATTGAAATGACTTGTATTTATTTATTAATAAATTATAAGCTGTCATTATTTTATGTGACAAAGTAAACATGTTATAAGGCATTTGTATTTTTATATTGGACTATTTCCATCATCTAATATAAGTATTGAATGTCTTTAGAAAAATTAAACTTCATTTAAATATTCTAAATACATTCAACTGTTAGTAATAGCATATCAAACAGATTAATATATGCACAACATTTTGAGAAGTATTATTTTCCCCCTCTTCTTCAAGTGTTTCTGGCTTGACCAGTGACAGTACTAGCATGGGATTCAAACCTGAACCCTTATATTCTTGAGTATTGAATTTTAAAGTAACACTCTAACCAACTGAGCCATTCTGCCAAAGGCAACAGTCAATAGAAATTTCATATACTTATCTATGAGCTTTCTCCTGATTTTTCCACTTTTTCCTAAGAGCAAAGTTGATTAGTGATTTCCATACATTATTTATAGTCACACTAGGTTGTCTCATGGGATTTTTTGCTATTGTCATGTGAGCCTTAAAATTCAATATTCAAGAATCTAAGGGTTCATGTTCGAATCCAATGCTAGTACTGTCACTGGTCAGGCCAGCAACACCTGAAGAAGAGGGGGAAATAATACCTCTCAAAACGTGCATATATTAAGCTCTTTGATGTGCTATTACTAACAGTTGAATGTATTTGGAATATTTAAATAAAGTTTAATTTTTCTAAAGACATTCAATAGTTATATTAGATGATGGAAACAGCCCAATATAAAAATACAACTAGAATACCATCATCACAAATCTTCAGGAAAATACATGTTATAAGACAGTTTTCTCAATCTCTTAGGAAAAGATTGCTTTTTGGTAAAAGGTGTGGTTGACTTAATTTAACAATATAAGCATATATTATTGAAAATTTCAAATTGAAGAAAAATGGGTATTATCATGGTACACTTCTTAAAAAATTGTTGCTACCATGGTTCATCAAAAATAAGACCAAGTCTTATATGAATTTTTGTACCAAAAAACACTGCAGGGCATATTTTTTCATGTATAAAAATTACCTTTATTGACATACAAATATATACATCTATTCAAAATCTCAAAGCCACTTCCCAAACATGTTTTTTCAGCAATTCTTCTGTAAATATTTTAATTTTCAGCTAATGATACACATTGGGATATTTATATTTATTTAAATGCACAAAAACTTGTCTTGGGTCAAAATATTATTCCATTTAAATTTACTAATAAATCAAGTGTTAACTGAAGACTAACGAGATAGGAATGGTAACAAAAATTTGTTATTTTTATTTTTACTTAGAAGTAATGTCGATTTAGGCCTGAAGGCTTAACTTTTAAATTATCTTTGTTGGGGGCTGGGAAAGAACACTTCAACGTTGTCATAGCAACAAAAACAATAACATTAATAATTCTAGATATTTTTTTTTTTGTTACATTACTATTACATCATAAAGCAGGAAGGCAACCGTTTTTATTATTATTATTATATGATTTTTTTTTTTGTTTACCCTCAAGATTTAAAAGGGTGTATTTCCTATTTGTTGCGTCTTTTTTTAAGGAGAGCAGCATTTTTTTTTTACCATTTTTCAGAGTTTTTTTTTTTTGGTTTTAAAGAAATTTTTTAATAAATCATTACTTCCTCAACAATTGTAAATGTTTTCATATTTTTTTTATTAAATATATAATGTGATACCACATAATTTTGAGATAATATGTGGGGGGGAAACTAAGTGGGGGCCTTTAAAAAAAAATGGGTGGTTAGAGTAGTATGCCTTCAGGCAAATGACGTCATAGCAAGGTAAATACGTGACTACCCAAAAATTAATACAATTAAGAATAATTATCCATACAAAAGCAATGAAAAAATGCAAGGACAAAAATTCCAGTTACAACACACTGCATATTAAATTACAAATATTTATATAAGACACAACCACATCCATTTATCATCAAGAGCATACATTATAAACATTTTCCAAATTCTTCATAATAGCGCCATTTGGCTATTCTTTTTTAAAACTTTTCTTTAAGAGAAAGATTGATTTTAAACTCTTTTAGGGGAGAAACAAAAACATTTAAGAAACAAAGCTGATTTTTCTTTTATCTTAGAGAATATTTAACAGCTACCATAATCAAATTCTAAAATTAAGTCAAGCATTCTAAATCTAAATATTAAATAAAATAAGTACTTAAAATTACATAAATGAAATTATAAATTATCCAATATACTGGTTTGTGGTAAATAAAATTTTAAAAGTTTGTTAAATCGTTAATAAAATAAATAAATTGGTTATCTTAAATACAAGATTTGGCTAAAGGGAAATTATTTCTCTATGCACATAGAATTATGTTTGTTGAATGTTCATTAGGAAAATAAATACCATTATAATTTCTAGTATCGTTTATTTAAAGCATTAATGTCAATATTGTTTATTTATACATTCATTACTTTAGAATTCAATACAGACATTGTGTATTTCAACAAATGAAATCTGTTTATCTGAATAATGCTCTTAACTAGGGCTTATATTACAAGCACCCTGAAAAATCATGATAGGGCTTATTTTTTGGTCAGATCTTATTTTCAGGGAAACGTGGTATTTTAAAATATATTTTCAAAGTCTAAAGATAAGTACTATTATACACAAACAATAATGATTTCTAAACTATTTCTTTGTTTTATTTAATATAAAATGTTTTGACTATTACATCTTACATTCTTCTTTAGACTATCATTTTATCTCAGTTATAAAACACGTATTTAAAGAAATGTACTTGAGATGTTTGTTGTTAGTATTATTTTTATATATTGTAGAGATATATGCTTTAGAGAGAAAAACAAATTTTGTTTTATAAATATCAATTATCATTATGATAAGCCTCTTGAGGATAATAGTAAATACATCCACTTGAACTTAGAGTTCAAATCCAGGCCAAGTAAATCTTGAAAATATTTATAAGTTTACATAAAGCTTAGAATGGTTTTTTTTTTTTCAAAAAGACAGCCAATTTCAATCCATCTATCCATTCATTATCATTTGGTAATTGGAGTTAAAGGGTAAAACAGATGAAAAATTATACAAATTATCACCATTTAGCAGTTGGAAAGCTTGGAAACTAATGCTTTCTTTATAGTTCTCTAAAAGATGCTGCTGGAAAGACTTTTGCTCTACAGCATGTCATTTACAAGCTGTTTTATCTTTACCTACATGAACTATTTCTGATTAACACAAATTTGAATATATGGGAATAAATTTTAAAAGGAAAAACATTAGACTTGTATTATCTAAAAATATAGTAAAACAGGCAAAACTCTCCATACAGTAGTGCCACTCAGTGCCAGCCAGAGTAATCAATGGATGCCAGAAGGCTTGTGCACTGAGTGGCACTACTTTATGGAGAGTTTTGCCTGTTTTAATAACAGTTATGAGCAAGCATAAGAAATAGTGATCATGTGATATTTACTGGTTTAAAAATATAGTAATGGAAAAGAGGATATTATGTTTATTTAAAGTATAGGAATAAAAAAAACCTAATATAATAAAAAAACTTTTAGATTTATTACAATATATTTGAATTTATACAAGCATTAATGTAATTGATTTATTATAAAAATTAAAAATTTTAATAAATTAAATAATTCTTGATAGAATATGAAGTAATGAAGTATTCTTGTGGAAAATTTAATTCAATGTCACGTGATAAGATGAAAATATTTGCTAAGTCATTATGGAAAAGAAAACTGCAAATCATTTGTGAGAAGTAATGGAATATTAATAGATGATGAAAGTGATATTTACATTAATATGTAAAAGTTAAATAATCATAAATTAATGATAATAAGATAAAAAGAAGAAAAACAAATTTAAATAGAAGTCTAAATAATTAATTTTGAAGTATGTTAAAATCTTTTGCCCTTATTTTGAGATTTTTTTGTTTCTTTATTTTTATCCTTTTTTTTTTTGAAATAGTTTTCATTGTAATGATAATCATTATCAGTTTTTTAAACTGAAAATTGGAAGATATTTAAATAAATGATTGATAATGATATTTAATGATCTCATTGCTCAAAAATAAAAACATAATAAAAAAGTGTGTATTAAGTGAATTTTGTCAAGACAGTTTTGTGAATTTTAAAAGTATTTTGGCAAGGAAAATTTGAGATAATGTAAAAAGCACTTGTTCATTAGGAGTAATTAAATATTTAAGTAAATTAGAAATTATCTGAAAAGAAATGTAGATAATTGATTAAATATAGAAATAAGTTAATATCTGTCTTAAATTTTAATAATCAAGAAATACTTTCATTTGTTACTTTTATATAAATTAAAAAGTGTTTTGTATGATTTTTTTTCTTTTGTGTAGGATACAGCAGATATACTCTACCAGTGTGAAATCTCTGATGTTATGTTGGTAAAAAAATTTTGCTATTTATTTATTATTGTACTAGCTTGTGTGTGTATATATATATGTATGTATGTAATAGAATGAAACTCAGTCATTGTTACATATAATTTAGAGCCACTATAATAGAGTTCATTCCATAAGTATGATCTGAACACAATGAAAGTATAAATAATTAAATATGTTCACTTTACTTTATCACTGTTACAATACTTGTTTTATTTAACTCAATCAGCCTAACGGTTTCAATTGACCAGAAGTCTTCTTCACAGCTATATTAGAGTTTAAAAATAAAAATTTTAAATGGATACTCTGTAATAATGTCTTTATTATGTGTATGTTTGTATAATTAATTATATATATGTACTTATATTTAATATAAAAATTAATTTAAAAAAAAAATATTATAAAAAAAAAATATTAATATATAATTTTATTTGTTGTTTTTTAATTATTTATGTGTGTACATTATATATATATATTTTTAAAAAAATGAATATATACATACTAATAAATAATATTTAACACAGCATTACGCTGTTGCACATGCGCTTTGAAAATTTTAACTATAAATGAATGAATACTAACACTCAACCACATGATAAAATCTTTGGGAAAAAAAAGATTTATTTACATACTAATAAATAGCAACTGCAGTATAAAATATTTAAGAAACAACTTTGTAGGATAATCAGCAGATTTATGTTTTCTACTAAAAGACAGATTAACTAACTATACATTATTGCTAACTAATTATATTTAATTATTATTGATAGTAGTCTACTATTGCTTATCATTGCATAATCTCAACTATGGAGCTACATCAAAAATTTTAATGGAATCCTGTGTGCATCATTGTTAGTTTAACAAATTTAAGTTGATCACTGGTTTTTCATATAAAGCTGTAGATTACATGTTTTTTATTGGATTATCTGTTTAAAAGTAAGTCTAATTACCCAGGCAATATTGTGGGATTTTTTTAGAGGTGGAAAGTACATGGTTCATGATATTATATTAACACAATTTGTTTTAATGACCTGTATTTATATAATTACTTTATTATTATTTATATACCAAGCACTGATTCTAAGTTATGAAATGTTATTTTTTATATTCTTTTAATTAATTTTTTATTTTTAAAAAAGAACAAAACATAAACAGATAGTTTTCCAAAAATATTTATTAATTAATAGCTTATATGACTGGCTCTATGAGATCTGACACTTACACAAATATAGACAGTAGAACTCTTTTTGTTTATGTAATAAAAAAAAAGCCAATTACAATTATCTTCAAAATAGTCCTCTTCTAAGTTAGCATATGACACCGTCATTTTTTACAACAATGTCAGAATTTATATACTATAAAATTGCTGAGAATCTCCATTATTTAGATTTCATACTTTCTACTGCTAAAAAAAATGGATCTCTTTAAAAAGAATGAAAATGAGAAAGACTATGAATTGATGCATTAAATATAATCATATTAAAATATACATATATGTGAAAGAAAGATGTTTCATTTTGCAATACATTTACCTAATGTAATTAGAAGGGCTTAAACTCACACTTTTAAGCTCCTATAGCTATCCACTCCATCTTATACAACTAATATGCACATGACCACATACATGTGAAAAAGATAAATGATTTCCCATATCACGTATTTTCATCCTGAAACAACAGTTATCATTTGGTCCAGATCATCATCTCCCACACATATATATAATCAGTGCTTAGTTTATATTAAGATAGTAAATCTTCAATCTTTAATGAACAGGCTTCAATCTTTTCCACCTATCCAACTCTTCAGCTATCTATATTATTGAAATACATTTGTCTGTAACTTCAGGAATTTATAATGCCATTTTATATATTTTTTATTGTATGATTTTCTAAGATTCTAAGATTGTTTCTCACATTGTGTTATTTAGGGCATATGTGTGTTGCCAAAGAAAATAGATTATTTCAAAAGTCTTTCCAATTTCCCAATGAAAATTTTACTTATATATGTATGTATATATAGTATGTTTTGTCCCAAGAAAACATTTTCTACTTCTTAATCTATATATATATATATATATATATATATATATATATTGTAACCATATGTTTTGGCTCAATGATAGTAAGTTTTATCCAGTGGTCCAATGTGTAAAATTTTAAATGGTAATAATTTGTTAAGATATTGAACATCAGTGTGTAAAAACTATTTATAGAGTGAAATGCTTGTGGATTATAATTTTCCAACCAAGCAAAAGCTCACTAAGAAATATCTTGAAAGTGAAGATGTTCTTGACTGTGAGACACTGGAAAGTCTGATAGAGTGGATATAAATCTCATAAACATTTTATCACAAGTTCCAGTGGCAGCTATTTCAATATAATATTTTATAGTATTAAACCAATTTGAAAGTAAAAAAAAAAATTAAACACTTTATTATTATTAGTATTAAACAGTAATTAAAAATAAACAACAAAATCAATTGATAATTCTTCTAAATTTTCTTTATAAACAATCTTTAAATATATTATATTTTAATTTAAATTGAAATGTATCAGTCTAGATTGTTCTCACTAGAGGGTTAAAACTATTAATTTATTCACATTTTACAGTGATTGGATCATTTAGGACCAATCACGGATTAAGACACAAACTATAAATACTATAACAAGTTGGTAGGTAGGGGGACTACTAAGAAATGTAAATCGGAACAAGACTGTAACGCTCCACTTATGAAATAAAAAAAATAAAAAAATAAGCTGGAAAATAATAACTTTGAAAATTAATTTGGACAAAATTTCATGATTATATGGATTTGAACAAAATGGAGTGAAAACTTAATAGCCCTGTGACATCCCTGCATTACTTTTCATTGATCTTAGATTCTTCATTTTGCCTACTGAAGAAAGAAAAACTGGAATGCCCGCTATTTGGATAGATATTTGCCTAAACATGTACTATTTGGAACGAAAAATAATACCAGAAAATGTAAGCAATTATTTTTGTTTTCTTTATTTTAATCAATTGTCAGAACTAATAATAACACAAAAATTATTTAGATTGAAGAGAAAAAAAAGATTAAAGTATTTTGATTTTCGCGCTGCCTTTAGGCATTAAGCAGAAGAATATATTTGTTTACAAATTATCTTTTCAGTGAAAATAATTCGAAATCATTTTTAAGAAAAGTTTCAAGAGATAATGAAGAAACTAAAATTTCATTTTTAAATCATATAAAGTAATTAGTTTTAAAAGAAAAATGCATGAATTATTTCTTATTTTCATTGGGGAAAGAACTCGTCTGCTCTGATATTTCCCCGCGAAGTAGTCACGTATATATATTATTAATAATTGCTTACTATTGAATCAATTCTGCTTAACATTCTTAAATATGAATTAATTTGCTGATAGTAGTGAATAAAGAAATATTGATTTTTTTTTTATCTTGATTATACAACATATAAATTAGTAATATTTTAAGTGTTTAAAATTTCCCAGATTCTTTAAAAATTGTGACAATTACCGTGGACGGAAAAACAAAAGTAAACAAAATCCATAAATGATTTTAAAAAGTTTGTTTTAAAGATCGTAATAAACTTATTTTAATTGTGCTGCATTTGGAAAAGTATAAGTTACATATTAATTAAAAACGCCTATCATATTTATAATTGAATAGATTCTTCTCAGTATAACTAAAAAACATCCCAATTTGCTGATAAAAGGGAAGTGAAAGAAGTATTTATTTATTTTTATCGTTAGTGAATAACTTGCAAAGTAATAATATTTTAAACTGTTTTAAAATCACCCAGATCATTTAAGTTATGACAGATCTTCGCGCAGATGGAAAAGCAAAAATAGACAAATCAATAAATACTAATTAAACCTATTTTAAGTGTCTTATTCTTGAAAATTTTTTAATATTGCTTCATTATGCTTACATTAGTACATAAACCGATAAAGGATTTTTATTGCCTTTGGAGAAGTGTTTGAATTTTGTCTGAAGATGCTAATATTGAACAGGATAATCAACATATATATTACTTAGGAATGTTTGCTTATCATATCCATTTTCATGTTGTTTTGCTTATAAGAACGGATCAAACTTTGATAAAGTCCAATGGGAGAAAATGTAATGTTTGTTTATTTTTGTTATTGTTATATATAATATTGTAATACGTTTTTTTTTCTTTCACGTGTTATTCAGACATTAGTTTTTTTTTTATATATCAGGGTATAGAATATACTTAGTAAGGATGTAGATGTGTATAAAGTTATATACATTTATTATCCATATTTTGTTATTTTCCCAATGAAGAGAAAGCATAATGTTATATATCATTTATCTGGTAAGAAAGAGAAATGTTTTATCTCTTGCACTGCTAAAACAGATGTTAATATTATATTGAGGAGGGGAACAAACAGACCCAAACTGGTCAAAATTATATACATAATGATACAATTGTTCTATTATATAAAATAATTTAATAAGCATTTTTTTTATTGCTTAATTTTGCCTATGAACGAAAATGTCCACCGTAAATACAAAATGTAGTTTAGTCCTCCCTGTTTACATGTACATGGCTTGCTATAATAAAAAGTATAATTATTATTTTAAAATAATTAATGGTTCTTTTACTGATATATTGGTGGTTTGTTTATAAAACATTAACAGTTTCTGCAATGTGAAATGGAATATTTATGTTTCCACTTATATTATTAGTGTTGTTTTACCTTGCTATTGTATTGATCAGAATTTGTGATAGATTTTAGGATGAGTTTGTGCTACATATAAGAGCATTAGATATAATAATATTAATATTGTGCATGGGATGATGGAGAATTCCCCATTGTTGATTAATATGAGAGGATGATATTGTTGAGGCTGATTAAGAGTTAGTGCTTAGAGCATAGTTAATCCTAAAAAAAGGATGATCCCCATGGTCTGAATTCTATTTTCCAGTGAAGAGGCACTGCCCACACTTTTATACCTATGAAGGTATTGGAATTGGCCATATTATTATACAACTATCATGTTGTTTTGTAGAGCCTCCCTTTATTGTTAGATCCCTCATGAAGTTATATAGTTAGTTTTCCACCGTGTATGGTGAAGTTTCGTATTTCATAATCAATAGCAAGGATAAGATAAAGTCAGATTATGGGACACTGATATAGCTATAGTGTTTGTCTAATTGGAATAGTGTCTTTCTGATGTTGTGTAATCTTCATCAGTTTATAAACAGATCAACCAAAACTTACTGGTGTTTGTAGAACTCCTATATAAAAGAGCAAGGTGTGTACATGGACAATGTGGATTGGTCTTCAACAAGTGGTTATTCGCCGATGGATCGGTAAGACTAATTAATTAATGAATGGTTAGGTTGTGGACATAGTGAATGTTTTGGTGTCATATGTGCATTTAACTTATGATGTTTGCCCCACATCAATACAATGAAATTTTTTTTATAGTAAATTATAATAGATTATTACTTGTATTAGAATGTGATAATTGCCCTTATCATATTCTAATAACTCAAACAGCTACAGTTTGATATAATAAATTATAACTTAGAGTTTTTACATTTAAAAAGTTGCATATATCCAAAAGACATCAATACATTTTGTTTACAATTTAAATGCTAAGTTAGCTCAAATAAGGTTTAAATATCTTATTCTATGAGATAGAATAATAAAGAAACATATCCAAAATGTTTATCATATTAGTTTGTCATTACTTACCACGTAATTAATTTCCATCCCTGATTTTAGTAATGAATTTATCTTGTTTCATGTAATGTGTCTAAAAGAGACTTGTACATAATGTAAATAAATCTTGTTGTGTTAAAAATTTATTTAGTTTTCAGTATTCTTATTGCTAATCAACACACCCACACATTATTATTGTTATTGCTATCGACATATCCTATGATTATATGGAAATCATCATCAATCAATATTGTAAAAGTCACTATATGTAGGTATATCAGAATAATTTTGTTAAGCCCTATAATTTATGAGTATATCTAGGGCATCATTACTTAATAATTAAACATTACTAACCTAAAGAATATTATTTTAAGTGATATACTAAAAGATTAAACACCTAATATTGGTTTGATCAGTTCATTTGAATCCACAGATCTATCATTCACTGGTCTTGATCACCTTGTTTCTAATTAATGGAGAAAGAAAGTTGGAAAGCTATTGCCTTTAGCTATTGAAAAATCATTCCTACTTATTGAAGCTTAAAGTTTATCATAGTTAGGGAATTTATAGAATTTATTTGAAATTGCTAAATATTGTTTGGTAATTCAATTCGGTATTAAGAGCTATTTGGTGTGTTATGCTTGGGTAGTGGTAAAATCCCTCTCACTGACCCAAGTGTATCTTGTATAACACCCTTTAAACTATGTGAACCCTGAGAAGGATAAGTTATATCAATTTGTGATAGGATTTGAATTTATGGTAAATTTATATCCAGTTAATTATTGTAGTTAGAGTGGAATTGTGTTACATTCACCGTGTTATGAAAGGTCAACCAAACTTTAAAGTATCAATTGCTTTTGTCTGAAATGTATGGTTGGTTTTGACTTTACAGTGAATATTCTGGTTTTAGTAAGCTTAGAATCCGTATTTTATTTAATTGTCTTATTATCATTTAATTCAATATCAAATTTAGAGTTCTAGACATCATCTTTCATCATCATCATTCTTCTCATCTGTCATTTCAATCTTTCTTTATTCTTCTTCCATCCTAATTCATTATCCTAATTAACTCATCATTCATTAGCTCTTATTCCATTATCATATTAATCATCCATTAACTCTTATACATCTCCATTCTTTTCTCTTCATTCTCAAACTCATTTTATTTTATTATTTAATTATTACTTATTTTCATCATCCATTTAATCATTTACATCCTCATTTACTTATTGCCTAATTTATACTTTTAATTTCATATTCATTCCATAGATCTAATTATTATTTATTTATTGGTTTGACAAATATTAAGTTTATTTTATAACCTTTTGTTTGTTTGCTTGTTTGTGGATTTTGAAGCTAGTTTGACCAGAAATTATTAATCACCTTGTAATCTTCTCTAAGTTTATAGTTTCATGCGAGCTTAGTTAATAAAGAAATCATCTCTTTAGTTTATCATTTATTTTAGGCATATATTTTAGATTAGTTGTAGCTAGGAAGGTTACAGAGAAAGATATGGTTTCCAATTGTGTAAATTGGACTAGTTAGATTGGCAGGAAGGCTACAAGGGAGATTATAGCGCCTAAAACATGCGATATGATTCATTGATGATTACAGCGATTTGGAGAGGGTTACAATAATAACAACATTCCATTCTTCTTACACTTTTAAATTACTTATCATGTAGTTTAGTGTTAAAATGAACTAAAAATAAAAATTAAAAAAAAAATCATAGAAAAAATATTTATGTAATAAAAATAAATGTGCATCAGTTTTAACTGGGGGCAAAAATGTGAAATCCACTACAAATGAATATAAAAATGAAAGCGGAAGAGCTTATGTTATCTAAACTAAGGGCTCTAAAAAATTGTTAACATCTATTAAGTTATTATATGGCAGAAACTTGAAAGATTAAATGAAGTACAAATACCAAAGTGAAAGATATTATCAATATTTGTATTAAGTTGGTCACTAGAGGTTTTTTTCCATTAAAATTTTATTTGATAATTATTAAAAGATGCTGATGTTTAAACCTAATGAATCAGCTGCTCAAGGTTAGGTAAAATACTGTATATAATGTAATTTATGACTTAAGAGAGTGGCTGATAGATTTCACAAAAAAATGTATAATAAAGAGAGATTTTGGAATTAACTTAATTTCACATTCAATGAAATATTATTGAAAGCTTAGAATAATCTAATAAATTTGATAAGTTTTATCTGAGAATAGCATGAATTTACTAATAAGATATATTGAAGCAATGGATCTGAAGTCCAATCCATGCTTCACAGCCTCCTATAAACTTAATTAGTATTGTAGGCCTGAATTAAGTTTATAGTCCAATATCAGCAGGTTTTGCATTTAAATATTTTGTTTTAAATATTCCATTCTAAGATTAGATTTCTGTTAATAAAAATTGCTTGTAAAATCTATTAGTCAAACATATATATACGTCAAGCATATATATATATATATATGAGTTGATGCAAAATTCTGCTGAAATAAAATACTTATTTTATTAAAAGGAATAAGAATGTATTTTTCTTTTTAAATTTTGTTCAAATATTTAGTATGATTTGATTTTGAGATAAGGCCGCCAACATTTTCTAAAAGAATGTATATTTTTAATTAATTAGCCCATTCAAGGCAAATTAAAGATGGCCTTCTCTTTCTTTTTTAATTACTAAAATTCAAAGTTTAAAGAAAGAAATTTAGAATAAAAAAGTAAAGGTTATTTTTAGAAAATGTTACCTTGAAACAAAGGAGCATGGGGGCTTATCAAGATCTAAGACCATACAAACAATAGAAGGTAGCTGACAAAGAGGGTATAAATAGAAGTGAGAACAAAAGACTTGGTTATTCAAAGTTTTCTTGCTGGCATTCAGATTTCCCTTTTGGAAATTTCATTCAGATTTCTCTTGGGAGAACTCTTGCAGATTTCGCTTTTGCTTGTTGAGATTTTATTCCAAAAAGTTATACAACTGTCATCTTCAAAATCATGGAGAAGTTTGAACATGCTCAAGCTAAAAGTCATATGAATTTGATGGATTCTACTATGCTTGGCTAGGCAAATAAATAGCTTTGCCTATTGCCGAGGTTCCTAAATACCATCAAAATGCCTTAGTATCCACTCAATAGTCATCTGAACTCTGTGCCGTGTCTGTAGGACTTTTCATAAAAGCATGCTACTTATTTTCACTTTCCTTGTCCGGGAAAATACCTACCGATGGTCGGATCAAGCCACTAATGCCGTAGGAAACATGACCAAGGAACCAGGACGGTAATCATATCTCTTCTCCAGTGAACTATTTACTTTCTACCCTTTTGTTCATACCTTTCTTAATTGAATTATATTATAAATTGTTGTATTTAATTATATTTGTAATGTAACCATTTTTTTTATTAGACTAGTCTTAGATATATATTGTGTGATCATCTATCTATATATTTAACCCTTTTTTTTCCCTTCGCTATTCTTCATTACTAACGTTTATAAATATTTCGTATTCCATTGCGGTTAAGTTTAAAGGTTAGTTTTTCATTTAAATCTCTTTCCAATTTTCATTATATTTGTAAAATTCAATACGAGTAAGTTTCCTTTTGTTTGCCAACTTGATCTCCTCGATATATCAGATTTAGCTATATACGTTTTAAATAATTTTTAAACTCTGTTTTAGCACAAAGCAATTAAAAAATGCTTTGTGAAAGATTTTTTTTATTGCACTTTATCGAGGAGATTCGGGTTGACAATTTTAATAAAATTGGGAAGAGAAGATTTAGACCGCAAACATATTAATCTGTTTTTATTGTCTAATTAGTTTTCATTAATTTAGTGGAATAGTGGAGGCCATTAAATCATTATTTATATTTTAAAGTTGTTAATTAAACATATTATTTAACTATAAAAAGCTTGAGTTTCCTAATTTTATTATAATGCTTTATTTTACTTTTCCAATGATCCAGGCATGCAAAACACATATTTCATAGTACTGTTACACACATTTAACTATTTAGCTCCGTGGGTGTTCCCATCCATGTCTCTACCTCTGTTGCTAAGCTTTGTGGCCGGTGAGAAAATAATTTTTGTGTGTCTCAGATAATGTTGTTTGTTCGTAATTAGCCTCGAGAATAGGCAAATAGGGCAGAGGTCATAGTATTCTTGATTTAATATCTCGCGTATGGATGGCCTCGAGGTACTTTCGCCTGGTATTCGAACTGGGTTAAACCAACATACACTGTCACAATATATATTTAAATTTTTTTTGATCATATAAAAATACATATTAAAATAAACTGAGTCTTAATTGGGGTTTGGGTGGGGGACTTTTATGAAATCTATGGCAATAATGAATACATGCCATAAGAAAAATCAGATTTAAAATTTGGAAATATCGGATCACAAGGTCATATATTTGAAAATTATTTATTTTTCAGTGCATCTTTTACCTTAGCTCATTCCTATCACAACCATCCACTAGACCAGAATTCAGACTAACCTCAGACACTATAGCTACATTAGAAACATTCATTGCACTTTTTCAAGCATTTTTTTCAGAGATACTTAAACTTAATTTCATTAAATATTTAAATACATTTCAAACTTCTATTACTTCAAGCATTACTGAAACATATGATCAAAGATATGTAAAAAAAGATATTTGTTTAAAATAGATTTTAAAGAGTATTAAAAATACAACCATAAATATTGTTCTGATTTAGATTATAATTTGTAATTTAATTTTAAGAGTATAAGATTACACATATATAAAAAAATATTTTTTAATGTACAATATATAATAAGGACATAACATACAAATAAAAGTATTCATACATATTTTTGTAATAAATATAAATTACACAATACTTATGCATTTTTCATAATAATATAAAAAACAAATGAATTGATAGCTATTGTCAAAAATAACAATTGACTAGCAACACATAAATTTAAATTTTATTAAAATTTAAAAATAAAAAGTTTACATTAGTTTGAAATAAATTTCATATTTAGCAAATTACAGCAAATTACAATTGCGCAAAAAAGATACTATTAAGTAAAAATATGACTTAGTTAATAAATAATGCTATCCAAAAATCTGTTAAGCAAGATTTGAAAATGCTTTATGTAAATTTTATAAATTTAAAAGTGCATGTTATCACAACCAAACATTTTTTTTCAATAATTATAGAATTGTGAACTATGCTATATTGTTCCAAGTGCTCCTCAAGTTTTGCTAATAAACAATGATTTGAATAGAATACATATTGTTTATTGAACTGCAAATGCGCAATCCTTTTCAACATGCACACACACATATATATATAACAAGGACACTTATATATATATAGCAGTAATATAAATTAAGATTATAATATAAACAAAATTAAAAACAATATAATTATTAATAATAAAGTGAGAGGACACATTTATATATACTGAATGTGTGTTTACTTATGCATTCATGGAAGCAATAAGGATAAGAAAATATATAAATAATAATTATAAATACAAAGCCTTTTTCAGCACATGGTTTCATGCACTTTTCAAATGTTAATCATCTATTTTAATGTTATCCAATTATTGTAATAGAACACCATCTAGTATTCTATAATGAAAGTAGATGGAGTTTAATAATTGATTAACAGTAAAACAAATGATTAACATTTGAAAAGGGCATGAAACCATATGTTGAGAAAGCCTTTTTATGTATAATTATTATTAATATATTTATATACTAAAATCAACGATTTCCTTTATTTTGCTGTAATATCTTTATATAGCTGTTATATGTGATTTTTATTATAATGTAGAGAAAAATAATATAATGGATTTCATTAATTTTACTTTAAATTTTATTATTTTTTAAAACATATGTTTGTATTCCAAGATTAAATAAATGTAACTTATGCTCAGATAATTTTGTTTCAATAAAAAAAGTTTTCAAAATACAGTATAGGGATTAATGGTATTTTACTTTTAGCAGTAAATATCATTTTCTTAAAAAAATGTATGGTGTAGGTTTTATTTTGTGCCACCCATGAATACTTTTGTAGACCTCTGCCAACATTCACAATTTAATTTATAATAGAGAATGTCAAAAAAAAAAAAAAAGATGATAGTTTCTGTTATTTTATTTTGAATTAAGGATAGGAGAAAATAAAGTTCTGCCATAATCCCACCATAACACTTAAGCCCTTATATCTTTTAAATTATAAATCAGAAGTTGAATCTCTCATATTTTGAATAGACTAATTGAAATAGTAAATTAAAATAAAGAAAATTTATTCATTCAAATTTCAATTTCAAACTTTTTTCTTATTTTGAAAAATTATTATTTTATTTAAAAGACAGTACAACTTTCAAAACTTTTCTATTAATTATCTTTTAGTCTATATATTTTATTTATGGAACTTATCAATTGAACAGATGCAAATAATTTTTACAATATCTCTAGCCCAATAGAGGTCTCTTTTTAACATGTGGTTTACCATCTAAATTTACTAACTAAACATTTTGCATTCTTGTTAATAGTTAGAAGTATTGAAGTTTTATCAAATACCGAATCCGTAAATTCTATATATCAAAGATACTGACCTTTATCTACCAATTTTTCTTCTTCACATAAATAATTTTTCTGCTATTTCATAGTTTTGCCTGTGACAGTACTTCACATTCATATCTTTATTTTATCAATTTTTTTTTTATTCTGTCAAAAAAATCTGCTCTAACTTTTCAATGAATTCTGATCTTCAAAAAATCATCCTAAAAAGTTGTGATAGTTTAGAATTTAATTCTTGCAAAATTCAATATTGCCTCTTTTTCCTTTCAAATGTAGCTCTACTAATACAGGTTGAACTGACAATACAACAATTGATAAATTGGCATTTTTAATATCAAAAAAATTATGAGAATATTTTAAATTTACATAAGAGTTATTATATTGTAACGGTCAGAAAACGTGTGACTTGTAAACATAGTGCAGAATTCGACCACCATACAGAACAGCAGCACCATCGAGTAGCGAAGCCACCCGTGGTACTGAGTTCGAACATAGTTTATCGGTTCCACAATACAATCCACGAAACAATGCATCTGATGCGACATTAGTAAATATTTCCTTAGGCACGGTGGTCAGGGATATGCAAGAGACTCATGATTTTATTCTCGAGTTAGCCAATAATCAAACTAATATTAATTAAACATTCATATTTACATAATCGAGGAAATAGTATATAGAATGGGTATCGAATGAATGAAACGTAACTGCAGACATATAGTTTAAAATTATTTATTAATACATTTTAATAAAACATTTATTAATAAGATTTTAGGGATTCAAAGCTTCAGTAGCGGAATTTGCGACATAATTATATTTTAAAGAATACATTTATTTATTTAGACATTATTTTATATTGAGGATTTCAGTAGCGGTATTTCCGATACTGAAATGTTTACAAAAGGAATTCACTTATTTGTTTGCATACTCTAGCTACCTAAAAATTCTCGAGTAAGTATTTCTAATGCATGCCTTGGGGAATTTATACCTTTGCAATGCAAGAGTCTAAAGTAAGATTTAAGAGTAGCGGCGGACATATATTTATTTAATTAAAATATTTATTTATGACTAAGGGCAAACATTTATTTGAGAGTGAATTACGAAGATAATGCAGAGGCGGAGTGATATATAGAATAATAGAATTGAGCAAAGGAACACGTGGTACGCTTTAGAAAGGCGATATGGAATGGCAGTATATCGAAACTGCAATGCCGCGAATGGGTTTATAAGAATGTCAGGTTGATCTCGGCCTCGACCCGACGAAGTAAGGTGTCACATAAGCATAACCAGGGACAAGCGGTCCGTGTCGCAGTTTTGCCGGCTGGCTGCATGACATTGTCAAGTCCTATGGGAGCACCCATTATGCCCGCTTGTGTAGGACGACTGGGGTTAATTTCAACCCTGAAGAATCCGGAAATTTCACGGCAGAATGGGTCATCGCGTCTCTAAAACGTAGCGCATGTATACTGTATAAACGATTATGATGAGATTTAAAATAGATTTCTAACTAGGCCCTACATTATCAACATTTACTAAAGAACGTTGGCGACTCTCAAAGAAATGGGATTTTCTAGAATTATTCATTAAATTTAATAAATACAAAATATATATAAACTGGGAGTTATTACAACTAATATGCCAGCCATTTGCGAAGTAGTAGACCCTGCATTACAATAAATGATGCACTGAATGCGTGTCGATTTATATGAAAGTGAAGTTATTAAGGAAAGTAAATATTAATGAAAATTTGACACGCATTCTTTGTTTCAAGCGATCATAGATTTACTTTGAAAATTGAGACAATTATGAGCATGCAATAATTAAATAATAACTATAGATAAACATGTTGATTATAGAAATAAGCACCCACGAAAAATAGAGTGAGGTAAGCTAGATTATTAGAGAAATTTACACATGAAATTAATTATTCAATTTTAGTTATACAAATGATAGTTTTTACATTTTATAATTTAGATAAGTATTAGGAAGAAGAGCTATAGCATATTATTAGAGTACTCTAGAGTTTGAACACAGACAGGTACCTGTTTTATAAGAAGTTTTCTGATTCCATTGGTTAAGTAGCAAATAGTTCGTGAGTGGCAATTCTTTCTTGTATTTAGATATTTCATTTAATTTCACAACAGCAGCAGCTTTCTCATTTATTTCAGGCAGCAGATCTTCATGGTGAATTTATGATGGGCAATGGAAAGTTCGGCATCCGATAGGCCCTCCTGATGGAGAATAATCTAGGTGCTTTACTCGGTCATACCTTGGCAGGAACAAATTATTTTATTATTTTGGAGGCTCTCAGTGATCGAGAGCAAAGCTAAAGTTTAAGTGAATGTCTCCAGCAAGTCTAAGATGGCCTCTTTTTTTTATCTTGATCTCTCACGTTTTTGTTAAGGTATTTTTAGGTTCTATTTAATCTGCCCTGAGGATAATCAACGCATTTTGTTGGTTTTTAATTAAAGAAAACTGCCGTTCTATTGTTTACATTTTACATTTACTAATTATATTTTGGGGAATTATTCTTTAATTAATCTATTATCTATCACTGACCGATGCTTTTAAATTTCAAAAACAAAAAGGGAACATAAGATTATTTTAACTTTTAATTAAATATTACATCAGATTTTTTTAGAATTATTATTAAATGAAATTTAAACAAAGCAATAAATACGAACTTTATAATCCAAAATAAATGATTAAAATTATACAAAATCATATAACTAAAAGAAATCTAAATTATATTATTTTATCCCTATTTATTGCGTTTAATTTGAGATCGAAATGTGTGCGTGTTTATGCTGAATTCTACATATATTTATACATTTTTAATATTGTTACACACACAATTCGATATCAAAAAGTTTAAATTTGGGCGGGATAGACCGGTCAGTGAGAGACGACAGAAAAAGGTGAAACTTAAGATTCGAATACGAATCTTACTGTTTCAATATCTCCATTACTCTATCATAAGTTAATCTTTTTTATTTCTCCTTAAAATAAATTAATCAATAAAAAAAAATAATTGCAAAATACAATCTAACTCCAGAAGAATTAAAAATGAATTTGTGAAGATAAACAAATTCATGAACCATAGGTATATCAATGATCCTTTTCATAAACAAAAGCAAACTTTACACTATGCCTATTTAATTTTCTACTCTGGTGTACTCTCAGCTTTATCTTTTCAATAAAAGAAAATAATATTATTTCATTTTAAAATATTTTTGAGAAAATTTGAAAAATGTTTATAAATAGGACGTGAGAACCACACTTGTTGAATTTCATACAATAAATTTGATAGAACAACACTCATATCACTAATTAAGTTAGTTGGAGTAATTATATTATTATGATGAAATACAGTCTTTTAACTTAAATGCATCAACAGACAATTGAGCCTGTGCTACAGACCAATAGCAAGCTATCAAGATAAATTCTACTTTATAAGCTATTAAGATATTTAATCTGATTCTCAGTTTTTAGATAAGCACTCAAGCCAAAAGTTTATTTTTCTTCCATCACTGGTTGATAAAATAATGGCATTTCTTGAACATTATATACTAAAACATTTTTTAAAGGATTACATTCTATTCATAAAAAAAAAACAAATAAACTGCAGATCATTTTTTGAAACAGCAATACCACAAATCTAAGAGCCAATAAAAGGAACTTATTTTAACTTTTTAATTGTTTCAAATTAAAAATACTAATATCAATCCTATTCCCTTCATAAAACCATTTATAAACTACTATAATTGCTCCCTTCATAAAACCATTTATAAACTATTTCAAATATTATAGCTATAAAAATAAAGAGAAAGCTGAAGTTAGTACAGAATCTTGTGAAACATACCAGTTAAGAAATCTTGCTCTCACAATGATTGTCAAATATTATCATAAACATATTTAATCTGAGTCAAAGTGAAAGAAGCAATTGAAGAGATACAGGGCTCATATTTATAAAACATTTCTGAACTTTCTATGCGCAGTAGAAAATATTTGTGAGTCTTAAGGTGTTAAAATATTTTTGAAGAAAATAAGATATTATTAAAAAAAAAAATGTATATAGCAGGAACATAAAAGTAGTTTGTGACAGTAAATTTTCTAACGAGACAAGGTATGTGCAAAAGAGGAGAATATTCAAGTACTGTAATTAAAAATACCCATTTAAAAGAACTAATTTCATGGAATTTTTTAAAATGGTAGGGGGAAAAAAGATATATAACTGTGAATATGCAAAGAAAGTTAGAAAAGAGATCAAAGTATATTAATAATTTTTATGAGTCATTCATCAGATTAGAGATTATCCACTTAATGAATAATATTTCTTTAGCGTAATTTTCACTACATCATTCTCATGCAAGGTAGGGACTAGCTTCTATTTGCTTTAAACACTTTGTGGAAGGGTGTAATCATAAACATATGACCAAAGACAAGCGAAAAAGATATACGATCCCAATTGTGCTGAACAAGCATTCATCAATTGACCCAGATCACAATCACCTACATCTTTATCATTATTCAGTATATCTATATAGCAAATTACTATAGTTTAATTAAGTTTGACATTTATTAATTATATTGTAGTAATTAGCTATCTATATATTGTACTGTATTTTATTCTAGTACAAGTTGCATTGGCAATTTAGAAGTTAAATTACTAAATTTCTAAAAAGAGAATATTTTTATTTAAATATCTGATTGATTTAGTTTAGACAACGTGGGTTGTATAGATTTTTTGTGTGTGTGTTAAAGGAAATAGAAAAGAGAGAAAGGATATAAAGAGTAATAAAAACAAAAAGGAAAACTATTTTGTGTTTTTGTAAAGATAAGAAAACAAACCTTTATTGTGAAGCCATTACCACTATGTAAAACAAAATCGCAGCATTCCTTCGGTAATTAAAGATGGTAACCCAAGAAAAAAAAGAGAAAGACTTTGTGCTAAATTACATTACATTTGGTATAAATTAACAGGTGTCAACAGGAATTGTGCAGAGAGACAAAAAAATCAGGATTATAAAAAGAAAAACACATCGTGCATCACGGTTCTTAGATATTTGTTCCTGAAATAAAACTGTTCAAAATAAGTATTAAGCGTTGAAGAAATTATGAAGAGCGTATCAAACTACTCTCACCAGCATGTTAAATCATACTAAGATGTGCGAGTAGAAGAAGTTTGTTTGCTGATGTTGCTTTTTGCCTGATGTCATGAACTACCATGAGTGAAGCCATCTCCTACTAAATCTGAAACCACGGAGTACTTACAGACTGCAAGCATATTGAACAGCGGATACCTCCCAAGATAAATTGTATAATATGATACATGAACAGTTAAACTTACCGGTAAAAAACTTTATTAATTCAAATACCAGTGATCACTTTCTCATGAACTCTAAGTGCGATAAGATGTTGTCTCGAGTCGTATCAAGTAAAATAAAATCTTATCTGTAGTTTTATCCCTAGTTATTTTCTCTTATATTTTATTCTCTCAATAATCATTATAAATATTTCATAGTGTATCAATAAATTTAAATATAACTTACGTTGATAATTAGTAGTTAATCATTAACTGTCTAAATTCATTTAAAATTAACCACCTGCCAATCCTATAATATTGTGCTCAGAAGCAAACGATCACAAAAGAAAAATAAAGGAGGCATTTTACATTAATGGAAACATCCATGCTATTAATAGGAAAGACGCTTTGAAATCTCAAAGAAATGGGCTATATAATACTAGCTTATTTGAATATTTGCATATATTTTACTATGCATTTTATGAAGGCTATGAATATGAGGCATGGATCCTCGAAAACGTTAAGCCGATAAACTTTCTATTAATTTATATCTTCTATATTAAACAATTATAAATAAGTGTTTTTTGTTACATAATATTTGAGAAGCAAAACTATATTTATTAACCATTATTATAATTTGATTAAACAGATTGCCGATGCTGTACTTGAAAACACAATCCTCTGGTTATTTCAAATAACTTACGATAACAGTTAATAGAATAAAGGAGGGTGGGTCGGTGGACTTTCATACAAAGTCCTGGTGCCCTTCAAACAAATTAAAAGCTGGCTTGCTTGTCCCTATTATTCTAGTAGTTACATTAGGTGAAAGAGGGGTTGTGTGACCAGAAAAGATAATTGCGTCGATAATTCACTGAAATTTTGTGATGAAAAGTTTAAGAGATCGAACGTAATTTGGTCACCAAATATAAGATAATTAACTCATAAAAACCCTAATTATACCATGGACGGCAGACCAACTCGAGGTTTTGACAATAACCACGTCCTGAGATAGGAGTAAAATGATAAAATAATAAAATTTTAAATATAAGTTGTGATATATTGGACTATTTCCATCATTTATGTGAAAGTATTAACATTGTGTAATTACTAACATGTATTGTCTATTTATGTGTTATTATTAACAAGTTGTTTGTATTTGGAAAGTTTAAATAAAGTTTAAAATTTTTTATACATTCAAAATTCACTCATAAACGATGGAAATAGTCCAACATATCACATTTTAAATATAAGTGTTTAGAAAATAAATAAAAAAGTTTTTTTTTTTTTTGTTTAGCGTATGTAGGTAAAAAAAAGAGAGAGTAGGCAAAATGATGGAAATAAAATAGCTTCTAAGGTAAAGTGACAGCAGGGGGAGCAACTTCGGCAAATGTATTAATAAAAGATAAGTAATAAATAAAAACCAAGCAAACTCTATGAAGAGAAAAATAATATATAAAAAAAATAACTTTTATTTTGAAAATAGAAGTGTATGAAATTGAGAAGTCGAAAAGATATGCAAACCATGGCAAAGACGAAAAAGAATTGAAAGAGAACACGGAAATGTTAATGAAGATGCTATTATATGAAGCAATTAATAAAGGTGATAAATGAAAAAAAAAGATACAGAGTGAAGTGATAGAAATAGGATCTGATAAACAGGAGAGTCAGAAAATAAAACTTCTAGAAAATAGAGAAAATGTGCCGAGTGCAGTAAATCCTTTTCTGAAATTGAAAATCTTCTATAGGCAGGATGGGGAGTTGCCAATGTAACATCTAAATAGGCTTGAGAGATTTCGCGATAAACCTGATGTCACAGGATATTAAACTAACTGTAGCAGTTAGCTATTTATAAGGACCAGCACAGGCTTGGTGGGAAGCTCTCCTCAATAGAACGAATAGCTTTGTGCAGTATGGTAATATGTTAATGAAATGTTATTGGAACGAAGACCACCAAGAATTAAGAGTGAAGTAGCTAAAAAAAAATGTAGTACAGAGCAGTGTTATGCACCGTTTGTCTGGAAGCAAGTAGCGCAAGTACGAGCCTTAACAGAGTGTAAGTTGACAAAAAAGCAAATAAAAATTACACAGAAAAATTCCCTTAATTCAGTAGGGCACCTACTAATAAGCAACTGGATGCGAGACAGTCAAGCGGATGACTGAACTACTTAATGCATTTGAGAACAAGGCTAGAGAGGAAGAAACAAACGCCAAATATGTGAACAAAATACCAAATCATAAAAGTCAAGTACAAATGAACATTATGGTGTTGACTGATAATCCGGAAAATCAAAGAACGGATAAGATAACTACGATTAAAAAAAAAGGGAAAGGAAATCAGGCAAGATCTCCATTACCTGGAGAAAAGTTCAGGAGTCAGATAAGTACAAAGGGGAAGATCTTAATACACAGTGGAGAGATGAATGTGAGTAGCATAGAGAAGTGGATAAATCACCGCTGCCTCAACCGGTTTATACATACCCAAACAGATAGCAGTATATAGTCAAACGAATGGACCCAAACCCTGAAGATCTCGGAAAGAAAGTAACTATAAACGAGATAGGATAATGATTATGTGATCATTTATTTAGTGGTGGAATGTTGGTTTACAGTGAACTGTGGGTATAGGTGTGATTGGTGAAGTGTATGCGCTAGTAAGGGATAATAACTGAAATTCATGCATTTTATGTAGTATGCAAGACCTTTCTTATGTGCCTGTCAGACTTATAGAAGTAGGCTCCCAAGATAAAGGGGAGGACAAACCAAGTGCCCGGAGTCATAAGTCTCAAAAAAATGAGCAATGGTCTGCCATGCTTAAACTTGGACTCTATTGAACTCTATGGGAATGTATATGCGTATTGCGAGCATGGAAGTTCTTGTGTAATGCATTATGTAAATCCCTCGGTCGTGCGTTTCAATGTCACGATATCTAATAGACAATAAGTTGATATATACAAAAAAAAAAAAACACATCAGGTAAAATGATTAATAGAGTTTAGAGAATAAAATAGTATCATACCCCATATTTTATTCTTGTCATTGACCGTGAAGGTATTGTACTGTATTTTATTTTAGTACAAGTTGCATTGGCAATTTAGAAGTTAAATTACTAAATTTCTAAAAAGAGAATATTTTTATTTAAATATCTGATTGATTTAGATTAGACAAAGTAGGTTGTATAGATTTTTTTTTGTGTGTGTGTGTTAAAGGAAATCGAAAAAAGAGAAGAAGATTTAAAGAGTAATAAAAACAAAAAAGGAAAACTATTTTGTGTTTTTGTTAAGATAAGAAAACAAACCTTTATCATAAAACCATTAGCAGTATGTAAAACAAAATCGCAGCATTCCTTGGGTAATTAAAGATGGCACCCCCCCCCCCAAAAGGAAGACTTTGTGGACTAAATTACATTAAATTTGGACTAAATTAACAGGTGTCAACAGGAGTTATGCAGAGAGACAAAAAACTCAGGACTATAAAAAAAAAAAAACATCTTGTGTCAGGGTTCTTAGATATTTGTTCCCGAAATACCAGTCCAAAATATTAAGCGTCGAAAAAATTATGAAGAGCATGTCACACAACTCTCAACAGCATGTTAAATCATATTAAAATGTGCGAGTAGAAGAAGTTCGTTTGCCGATGTTACTTTTTGCCAAATGAAGCCATTGCCTACTAAATCTGAAACCATGGAGTACTTACAGACTGCAAGAATATTGAACAGCGGATTCCTCCCAAGATAAATCCATACATGGTAAATTCTATAATATGATATATGAACAATTAAACTTACTAGTAAGAAACTTTATTAATTCAAATACCAGTGATCACTTTCTCATGAACTCTAAGTGCGATAAGATGTCGTCGCGAGTTGTATCAAGTAAAATAAAATCTTATCAGTATTTTTATCCTAGTTATTGTCTCTTATATTTTATTCTCTCAATACTCATTATAAATATTTCATTGTGTATCAATAAATTTAAATATGATATTTAGTACTTAATCATTAATTGTCTAAATTCATTTAGAATTAACCATTATTATAATTTGATTAAATAGATTGCCGATGCTGTACTTCAAAACACAACCCTCCGGTTATTTCAAATAACTTACAATAACAATTGATAGAATAAAGGGGGGTGGATTGGTGGACTTTCATGCAAAGTCCTGGTGCCTTTCAAACAAATTAAAAGTTCGCTTGCTCATCCCTATTATTCTAGTAGTTACCTTAGGTGAAAGGGGGTCGTGTGACCATGAAAGATAACTGCGTCAATAAAATTCACTGAAATTTTCTGATGAAAATAGATCGAACATAATTTGGCACCAAATATGAGATAATTAACTTGTAAAAACCTTAATTATACCATGGACGGTACAATATACTGAACAATGATAAAGATATGTATAAGAGATTGTGATCTGGGCCAACTGATGTCATATGTTTATGAACCACTCCATAAAATATTGAAAGTGGATAGAAACCAGTCCCTTCCTTGTGTGAGAATGATATAGTGAAAATTATACTACAGAAATATTATTCATTAAGATCAGAAGTAGTTTTGCAAAAAAAAAAAGACAAAACAAAACCCATGACATAATTATTTAAAATAGGAATGAAATCAAACAATACAAAAATTCTATATAAAATTACATAGTAATCAAGAACAAAAATGACATCATGTGAAATGTCAGACATTTTAAATGAAAAGATGAAATAAGCAAATTAAATCTAATAAAAATGGAAAAGCTCAAAAAACTGTCATTTAAAATAAATAAATAAACTTTTGGCAGTCATATACAAAATGTGTAATAATAAATATATATATCAGATGACTGAAAAAATACCATACAATATTAGAAATATAGACCAAGATTAAATGTGATTATAGATCATAACCAAATATTAAAAATTATAAAAAAAGTCCTACGAGTATTAATTATAGATTTGAAAAAGGTTTCTAAATTCAGAAGGGCATTTGATTTCATTAGCATTTCCGCTGCTAATTTGTTTTGAAACATGATAACACACCCACAGTATTGTCAAATTCTAAAAAAAAATTATCAAAAAAAGCAACAGCAATGATTAGACTAATGTGGAAGGATTCCGAATTTCAAAACCTTTTAAAAGTTTTATGAGAAATATTTTGTGAATTATAATTAAAAGCAAACAAAATAAAAATGTAATTTAAATTAAATAATATAAATTTTTTAAAACAGTAAGCATTTCATAATAGGAAGAAATATAAAAACTTAAAAAAATCTAAAGTAAAATACAAGGTTTTTTCCCCCCAAAAAAGAAGAAAAATAAATTGATAGTAATGAATTAGGTTAACAACAATAAGCATGCACAGAAACACAAAAAAATTAATCACAGAATTACATTTGGATTCTTTTTATTAGAAATAGTTTATTATTAAAACAAATTATATTTAAGGAAGTTTTTAAAAAATGTATTCCATCAATGCATATTTTTTAGAAAAGCAACAGACTTCACACAACACAGTTAAGTATAGATATTATATTGAGATCAACAAAAAGGAATAAAAACAAAATTGGAAAAAACTAAGATGTTGAAATATAAAATCTAGAAAGAGTCAATAAATGAGATGAATGAGTGAAATAAAAAGTTTACAAAAAAGACATTGGGAATTGAATACACTGGATTATACTCAGTCTTTTATCTTGTAGTGAATCAATAATGGTTAAAAATAATCATTCTTTACAGATTGCTTTCAGTAAAAAAAACATCAACCCTGCAATACCTCTTTCTGCACTTTCTAAAAATGTTATCTTATTTTTGCAATCATGTTCTGTAAAAAAAAATCTTTGAAAGAATTCAATACAAAACACAACAAAATGATATATTGCAAATTGAATTTCTACAAATCTGAAAAACAAAGAAACAAAACAAATTTCAACACATAAAAAACTATTAAATAACAAGTGTGTAAAATCCGCACTTACGACTGTGCCAAGGTTAAAACTGCAAGTCATATTGTGTGGTCAGCAAATAACGTTATACAATTCCCACGCTGTTCTTTTCCAACGAAGCTCTCCAAACGCATTGGTCTGCCACGAAGCTTTCCAAACGAATTGGTCTGCAACGAAGCTCTCCAAGGAATGGTCTGCACCGACTGCTCTCCAATGAATGGTCTGCAAACGGATGCTCTCCAAACGCATGGTCTGCAACTTGCTACTGCGTGACTGCTCTCTACTACTATCTATATTACACTGCCCGATGTTCTCCCAACATGGCTGCTAATAACTGCCTTCCCCTGTGTAGTTGTTACACTGTCTTTTATTGCTTGCTGATAACTGTAGCAATTAATCCTTGTCCAATCAGGTAACGTCTTTTATCCAGAAATATTTGCTTATTGCAAATATCTCTTGGAATTATTGTCTGCCATTATGTTACTTAACTTCCTCCGTTATCAGCGCGTGATCTACAACAACCACTCGAACAAATTCTAGTTTTTCTGGAGTGCACAACGTCTGCCATTTTTACAAACACTACAACACCTCCCTCCACTCCAGAAAAACCCTTGTTGCAATTCCTTGATGTTTTCTTTTTCTATTCCTACTTGGCCGAAACATATTTCCTGTTATTTCCAAACTTACACTGTTGTTATATCACGTAGACTTACTATTCACTTCCGTTGTTAACGTTACTAATTGGGATTAACATTTTCACCCGGTTTCTCCGTCTACGGCTAAACTTGTAGTTCAACGTATTCGCTACTCCCAGGTTCCAAATACGACTGCGCCATTGTAATATCCGCACTTACGACTGTGCCAAGGTTAAAACTGCAAGTCATACAGTGCGGTCAGCAAATAACGTTATACAATTCCCACGCTGTTCTTTTCCAACGAAGCTCTCCAAACGCATTGGTCTGCCACGAAGCTCTCCAAACGAATTGATCTGCAACGAAGCTCTCCAATGAATTGGTCTGCAACGAAGCTCAGCCACGGATGCTCTCCAAGGAATGGTCTGCACCGACTGCTCTCCAATGAATGGTCTGCAAACGGATGCTCTCCAAACGCATGGTCTGCAACTTGCTACTGCGTGACTGCTCTCTACTGCTGTCTATATTACACTACCCGATGTTCTCCCAACATGGCTGCTAATAACTGCCTTCCCCTGCGTAGTTTTTACACCGTCTTTTATTGCTTGCTGATAACTGTAGCAATTAATCCTTGTCCAATCAGGTAACGTCTTTTATCCAGAAATATTTGCAATAAGCAAATATCTCTTGGAATTATCGTCCGCCATTATGTTACTTAACTTCCTCCGTTATCAGCGCGCGATCTACAACAACCATTCGAACAAATTCTAGTTTTTCTGGAGTGCACAACGTCTGCCATTTTTACAAACACTACAAAGTGTTTTGAATAATAACTACTATCTGTCTTTATTAACTTTTTTTTCTTTCTCTTTTAATATTACATAGCTATCTGTGTTAAATCTGATAGCATACATTCAATATTTTTCAAGTATAGCAATTTTTCCTGATAACTATTATAAAAACAATATGTTGAGAAATATAATACTGAATAAAAACTGCTAAGAAATCTTTTTTTTTTTTTAAAAAAAAAAACCAAACAATGAGTAAGAAAATCCTGCCATAATTTTTAAAAGATAGTCCAAATCTCACATGAAATATATATTCTTATAATTATAGAAAGAATTGAAGATAAACTTTTATAAACTTCAATAGACTACATTGGATGATTAATAACCTGGGAGAATAATAATTAGTCCAAAATTAAAAACTATATATATGTAAAACTCAATAAGAATAAAATATCCAATATTAAATTATATTATAATATTTAAATAGTTTTTATAAATAAATTGTAATCTTTGAAATTGGTATGAAGACAAGATAGTTGTTTTCAAAATTTACTTTTAAGTCACAAATCCTGTTATCATTGTTTTTCCAGTTTTCTAAGTATTTTTTCATTTAATATAACTCATTTTCCCATGTAGATTTTCCTATAAATATTTGTATTAAACTAATCACTGTTCATCAAGAAACTTTTTAGAAATGTGATTTCTTTGTGCAACTGCAAATAATTTATAGCATTAATGATTTCCAAGATTTTGCCAAAAGTAATTAAACAGAATATTCTTCACCCATCACTCTTCCAACCCCTGTTTAAATATATATAACAATTTCAATATATATATAAGTATATATTCTGTATATTTTAAAATATTAAAAATCATTGATTACCTCACTGCTCAAAATTCACCTTTAAAGCCTTACTAAAAACAAGCTTATTAATTAAGTTAAATAAAAGTAGTATTCATGTCATTTAGGTTTATTAATTTATTAATAATTATGAAACTGGATTTTTAAAATTTTACTTTATAATGTGTATATATTATTTATTGTATTATGTTTATACTTCTTTTTTTAATGTAAACACAAAATTAATTAAAAAATATTTCTTAAAAAAGTCCAACTCACATTGAAATTATGAAGTATGGTAAGTGTAAAATGGAAAGGTCTGCTTTGTATATTTATCTGGATGTTAGAAGTTGTTGAACTAAAGGAAGCTGGATTTAAAGTACTAAACCTTATATCATCAACATTAATTATTTGCCAAATGGCAAGTTCCACATGCCAACTCCAAGTCTTTTTATCTTTCACTCTATTTTTCAAATATTTATTATTTACCTCTTTAAGATCACCAATCAATTTCTTATCCACCTTTTCTGTTCATACATTCTACCTCAAACAAATTTTTCATAACCATTCTGTTTTCAAGTGAATGTTCAACAGAGTTCTTCTTTCATTTTATAACTTCTTTGAAAATATATTTTCATTTATGTTTTTTAACATTTGCTATATTTCTGATCTCTTCCAATTCTCTTCAAATCCACATCACTAAAGTCTCCAATTTTTTCTCCTCATTCTTCTTCTCAAAATAGTCCAAATGAAATAATTAACCAGTCTCTTTCTTAAATTTAATTTCAATGGTGGATAGAATAATCTTTTATCCTTGTTAAAAGCTTATTAAACCATTATTATATTATCCATTATATTCTCTAATGCTATTTCCATCACCAGTTAATTAATTTCCATTGGAATTTTATAATTTTTTATTATTTCCATTAACAGTTAATTGTCCAAATATTAAAAAACATTATCCTGCTCTATCAAATGCTTCATCTTATTTTCATGGTTTTAACTCTATTTACATATATTTTTATTTCAAACTCTTTACCAATTTCAATAGTATACATAAAATTTTTATTTAAATCAGATTCATTATTTGCAAATATGATCATGTAATCACAAAATCCATTTAACAATTCATTTAAATAGGTATTAAATAAAACAGAAGATAACATTTTTATGTTATATCTCTTCAGAAAGATTATTTAATGATATATATTGTAATGGAAAATAAAATCGCCACAATCATTGGGAGCCAATTGAAATGGAAAGTATACTCTATTGTAATTTATCTCAAGTTTGGCTTATTTTTATAAAAATTTCAAGTTGGGAAGCCAATGGTAATGGAAAATAAAATCGCCCCAATTGTTGGAAGCTAATTGTAATGGAAGGTATATTCCATTGAATTTATCTCAGGTCTTGACTTATTTTTATTGAAATCCCGAGTTGGGAAGTAATTGTAATGGATTAAGCATATCATTTTAAGATTTTAAATAAATTTATTGTAGCTTAATTAATTATAGTGGTACATTGTGGAGCCAATTGTAAAGGAAAACTTTACAACCACTAACCAATCAATGAATTGAGCTCACACATTGTAATAGTATACCTTGCAACCACCAATCAACTAATCAAGTCACATATTGCAAGGTGTCAATTATAATAGAAATAGTATGTATAAAGAAAATAAAATAGCCCAATCATTGGATAGTTTAATCATTGATTACAATATTGCCTATCTGACTAGCTATACATAAAATATGCCTGGACACCAAAGATCAATAACAAGAGACATTAAATGATTTATTCTCAGGGTTAACTTGATCAGTGATTTAATTATTAATGAAAATATAAATTGGAAACAAAGAGAATTTTATTGGATCCAACCTATTTGTAGATGGGGATTATATATAAAACAATATAAGGATTAACAGAGCAAAACTCTCCATACAGTATTGCCACCTGTGCTAAACAGAGTAATCAATGGATGCCAGAAGGCTTGTGCATAAAATCCCTATCTAATGCCTACTCATTCAATATCCCCAGACTAGTTTCTGGCTTGTGGCCTTCGTCAGTGAGGAGCTTTGGATCTGAGAGCACTGCATCAGATCTTAGGATCTAATGCAACCCTCTAGCAACCACCTTTTATCTCTACTTAACTACAAAACTATGAGAATGAAATTGAAAACACAAAAAATATTTTCAATCTAAGCTCAATAGCTTATATAGTCATATGGGTCTGAACTCAGTTCAGCACCCATACATTTTGGTGTCTTTGGCTCTTTTACAACCATAGCCACCACTATCCTATTAGGCAGGATTGGTGTTAAACCATTAAGCATCACATGATCACATTTCCTATACTAGCACATTAATTGTTGATAAACAGAGCAAAACTCTCCATACAGTATTGCCACCTGTGCTAAACAGAGTAATCAATGGATGCCAGAAGGCTTGTGCATAAAATCCCTATCTAACCACAAGCCAGAAACTAGTCTGGGGATATTGGATGAGTAGGCATTAGATAGGGATTTTATGCACAAGCCTTCTGGCATCCATTGATTACTCTGTTTAGCACAGGTGGCAATACTGTATGAAGAGTTTTGCTCTGTTTATCAACAATTAATGTGCTAGTATAGGAAATGTGATCATGTGAATATAAGGATTAGTGATGGTTTGGATAAATAATTACGAAATTGAATGTAAGCCAAACTCAAAATAATCATTTAAGTAATTTAATTGTAAGTCTCAAGCATTAACTATTGACCTTTATACCAAAAAGAGAAAAATAAAGAAATAAATAAATTTCAAATAAATCACAAAGTCATTTCATATAAAAGAAATGCTATATACTTTATTCTAATTGTGGTTTAATTTTCTTTTCAAATGGCCATAATAACATTAAACACATACAATATTTGTTTACCTTTCAAGTTTGCATTTTAATTCAATATTATTTAAATTAACAATATTTGCTAGCGATAGGCATGGATTGACGCTTGTATCTATATAAGAACTATATATTATTATTTAACACACAGAAAGATGCAATAAAAAAAATAATGAAAATCATAATAGCTTTTTAAAATAATAATTTAGAATCATCGATACGTTCATCAAGGTTAGATCATTTAACTTTAAAAAACAAACAATTATACATATTCTTTTCATACTGTGTGGGATATTAATTTGCTCCATTTTTGATTAAAACTATACTCCTTTTTTGGACTACAAGTACGAACTCTTTAGATTTATTATTTATAATAAGGCTTCTATTATGGCTCTTAAATTCAATATCTTTCTTTATATCTTCATTAATTCTGGGATTTCAATAAATATTTATCGTAGACTATATAACCCTTAGTATGTGAAATTTCTATAACTAAAATATAAAAATGATTCCTATCTCATATGTACAAAATATGCATATATAACACAAATATAAAATATCTACAGCATGATCTACCATTTTAAACATATCTAATAATAAAACTATAAACACAAATATAGTACATTATGGGTATATTTATAAATGATTCCCATAGAGAACAAACAACAATCAATTTAATTTTCAACCTTCATTGTGTACAACTGATATGTAGGTGTATACAATGCATTTAAATTAAAACAACAAGTGTTTTTAATGACAAATAATATCTAATATATAATTATTTGTTAATAAATTGAAATTTAAAATCAGTTTATTTATATATATCGTGTGTAAGAATTAAAGGACAACAGAAAACTTTTAATAATAAGTGACCTCTAGCATCTTTACTATTAATATTGATAAATTAAAGATTTAAAACAATTTACTTATATTATTTACAAATATAATGCATCGGAATCAAAATAAAATAGAAAATTTTAATACTCAAAGAAACTTAACATGTTGTTAGTTAAAACGATTGATTATAACTTAAAATTAATTTACATACATATAAATAGTTAACTTTGAAAATCAATCGTACAAAAAAAAAAATAAAATAAAAAAATGACCAAATTTAGTTACCATTTAATCTTTTTTATCCTCTCTTCATTTTAAAGTTCACTAATTATTTAATGTATTTTTGTCCGATCCGACATGGGTTAAGATAACGTGTAAAATAGTTTAAAATGACAAACACGTGAATTCATAAACCTTTTTGTTTCATAAACGATTGAATCTTAGCATTTTTATTTTCATTATCCGAGTTAGGTTATGATGGACCAATTTTGAATATGTAGCTAATGCTTATCTTGGCTTGTGGTATACGAAAACCTATTCATTCCATTTATTTTTTACTTCAAATGCCAATTTGCATATTTTCCAATAGATATTATAATGAAATAGGATAAGATGGAGGATTTGAACCCTGGACCCCAAATTTATTATTTAGCCTGTCATTTCTAATGATATATCAAGTCCAATAAATATAGTAGTTATGCAAAGAAAATTGTATATGAGACAACAGCAAAGTTTTGCTTTCGTTCCTTAATGGCGATTGTCAATCCTTGTTGCTATAGTTTTTTTTTTATGTCTACTGTTTAACTTAGTCTTTCACGTGCTGCTAATATCAGCATCTTTATTACAACAATTCTCAATTTTTTTAAATATAAAAAAAAATATATATATATAATTATTAGCTTTACAGTTTACAAAAACAAAATAGATAAATAAATAAACAAATAAATAATTCAATTACATCGTAAATAATTTCTAAAAATAAAAATACGATTTAAACACATTTAGTGCTTTATATGCCAATATTTTACTTATTGATATTACAAAAAGGCAAGTACTTTAAACACAAACCAATATCTTTGTAAAATCTATATACACATACATATATATTGAAATCTTTGGGTGTAATCAAAGTTTCCTTAGTTTGAAGCTGGTTTTGTTAACATCAATTTAGATCAAAATTTTCCTCATAAAATGCATTAAATTTTATATAAAAATTATTTAAACAGTAGTAATTCTCGATTAAGATAAAAGTTTGAATAAACTTTCATAAATCAGTTGATATGTAGTGAAATCTCATTTATAAATGCTTGAAATAAGAATATTTATAATGTAAAAGTAACAAATTTAAATAGTCAGAAACGGTCAAATTTAATCTAGTTTATGAGTTAAGATTGTTTAATAAATAATTATTAATAATTTAGTTGAATCAAAAAGGGAGAATAGATATTTTATAAAGTAAATATGATTTTAGTTAGTAAGGAATTGGCTGATGAAAATCGTATCGATTGGGGAAGTAAAAATTTACTCTAGAATATTTATTAGAAGAAGTTTGTATAAGAAATCAAAGATTAATAAAAGCGTTAAAACTATTCAAGCAGAACTGCGTGTGTGTATGTGTGGTGCGTGACCGGAATACAAGTAGAATTTTAATTATAGAAATAACTATTAATTTTTATTAGGCGTGTATGCTATAGTTGGAAAGCTAACTGAAAGAGCGATCATTTTATATTAATTTCATATCTATAGCAGCCAGTTCTCATTCAAAATCTTGAGTTCAAAGTCAGTCTGTTATGCATTTTTTTTTTTTACTTAATCAAAATTTTCATTTTGTTCTTTCAAGTGGTTTTCCACGAAGCGTAATACAAGACCTAACAAAAACCATATGATTTCTGTCTGAATGTGAATAATTAATTTTGAAAAAAGTAGTAAATAAACAATTACAATTAAAATATATGGTTTGATAGAAGGCGTCATTTAAAGATTGATTGACAGCAGGGAACTATAAAACTCAGCCATTTTATAAGAAAGGGTTTCTCTTCGTTTTGCTTAGAGTGCAACTCCGTTTGGGTTTAAAACCATCAATTTAAAATAAGAGAAAGTTTTATCGCCCTTTCTATATCAATCTCTGATTGAAATTTTGAATCAAAATTTATATTAGTGTGAAAATATGGTATGTGCTTAAGCTTCTCACATCAGGTATTTGTTAATTCTTCCAGAAATTGATCAGCATCACGATTCTCTATATGACCATCATCACCTCAATTAATTGGAAAGTAATGCAACTTCAGCAGAAAACAAAATTTTACTTCGAGAAAAGAATGGAAACCATACTGAATGTTTCAATTATGCAATTCTAATGGACAAATATTATTATTATTTGTGTTACAAAAGATTTAAAAGGAAAATAATTATTATGGAAGGAAAGTGTGGAACTGAACTACAGTACAAATGTATATGCTAAATCCCATCTAAAATGTCGTCTGCTTCATCAATATTTGAATGAGTTGATCTATAAAAGAAAATTAAATAGTTATGATGAAAAAAAATATTTATATGTTTATCAAACTGAGATAATACAAACCCTCAAGAATTTCCAGAAGTAGAGTAATTTATGTAAAAATACCTCAAGGTAATCTGTTGTGAACGAAAGACTTATTCGTCAACAGGATAAATTAAAATAAAGCTGGTGAAATCATAGTATAATGGTAAATGAAATCATATTTAAAGAAACAAACTATCTAAAAAGAATTGAATCAATGTTAAAAAATTATTGACGTATCTAACTAAATGTCATATTAAACTTGAATAATGTGAATTTTAAAGAAAAACCATTTGGATTATTTTCCGCATGTCTTAAAAGAATATAATATTGTAATACCAAATTCCAATAGGGGGAAAAAAAATGTGCTCCACTCTTATAGAAAACTTGTGGATTAATTAATAAAATGTTCTTTTAAATTTCCATGGATTAATTGTCGAATAATGTGCGCACACAGAACTCTTATGGAATAATTATCACTGCAGAAATAGGAAAGAAACTTGGGATGACTGTGCTGAAAAGAGACAATAAGTATTTTTTTTTTATTAACTGTTAGTTGTTTCTATAAGTCTTCCATTAATGCATTATAGTACCATTTATTATAGTATAATTTAAGTGTTAGTGAAATATTTACTTCTATAAAGTTAAACTAGAAGAGTAGTTTTAAAATATGCTTTTTTTTGAATAATAAAATATTGCTTTACAGTAATGATACAAAAGAAAAATATGAATGAAAGGATATAGTGCCTAAGATATTTATTAGAATGTATTATTATTGTAAAATTTAATTGTAATAAAATTGATATGTTGTTATCTTTGAATGCATGTGTTCGAGAAAAGGAGATAGCCATGTCCCAGTTGAGAGAAATTTATTATGAATGATGTGCATTTCTTATTTTAATTATAAAGATCTAAATTGATTTTATGTGTAAGCATATTTAAGTTATAAAATTATTAGCTAATGCATCAGTGCAATATTTTATTGTAGAAATTAGGTTTAAATTTTCATATATGTGTGTGGATTAGTGAGTGACTCTTGTACATTTAAGATTGGTTGAGTTATCCCCACCTAGCATATAAAGCTGGATCATGGCTCACTCATTAAGTAGTTAGTAAAATTGATTTTTCCCACCCTATGTTCATGTTACCGTAAGATGATTTCTGTGTTAATGGTTTTAGAGCTTTGTGCAAGCCCATCCATGTTTATATGCCTAGAGACGAGTCCTAGTATATCTCAAGACCTTATGAAAAGAGCTCTCTAGTTTTATGGGTCATTGCCAACACCAATATTGATTCCGGATTCTTTTTCCTTATGAGTGTATATTTGTTGAAGAATATTAAGAGTAGACATTGTTAATATTGCTGATAGGGTCATAGAATCAGTTCATTGTTTCTTTATAGCATGTAAGAGTTAAAAGTACAATCTGTTGTAGTGATATATTCGCCTAGCTCAGCTTTACATAGCGGATTAAGAGCTAATAAAAATGATAGACTTTGAATTTAAATTCGGAAAATAAAATATATTTTATGTGTGATAAGCAGTGTGCATCGAATTTCCAGATCACAACCAGAGCAGATCTACGCTGGACTGGTACATTGAATATTGTCTATGCGTAGGTGGGTGAAAGGGTGACCCGTATAAGGGCTAATTCTTTAACTCTTGAATATTTTATCTGTAAATATAAGGGTAAGCAAATGCTATACAGTAGCTAAAAATTTAAAATAGTTTACAAGGCATATTAAGTGGCTCAAACTGATACTGAATTTATAAGTTGATTGTTAAGCTAAAAAATTCTTTACGAGCACTATCAATAACCGTATGTTAATGAATAATCTATAGTTAGAATGAAAGAAAAGAAAATTTTTTAGAGTTTAAAATAGATTATAATAAATTAAGAATAGTTAGTTATAGTATGAAATATGTTCTGTAGCTTGTTGATAGCCAGAATGATTGTCATCTGTGAGAAAGAAACAATCATTCCGTAGCAGTTGTGAATCCCATCTTATAATAATATGAGAAGGTTTTAAATTTTACATTTTGTTGCTACTTGAGAAAAGGGAGAGCTATGGAGATATGTATTTAAAAAGAATGGTGAAGTATGGAGAGGTTTATTATATCTATATTAATAAAATATTATAATTTTAAATAAAAGCCTTGTCTATGTCTCAATGTTTTGTGGATCCTACCAATTCCAGAAATCCAATCACAATCACAAATGATACATCATTACACTAATATTTGAATTTTTATTATATTTTAATTACTTATAACTGCGTTATAATGATGTAAATTGGGAGATTAATTTATTATACAAGATTCCAAGAAAGCTTTCAATGTATAATTAAAAGATAGAAAATTATTTAAAAAACTGCAAACTCAGATAGTAAGTATGTGGATTATAGTCAGATAAATTTAGCAATATTAAATTAAAGTTTTATTATATGCAGTAGGGTTGTCATGTGATATTGGATGCAAGGGGTGGACATAAAATCCTTTCTTCATCCACGGTATTCAAATACCTTCCCAGTTGAACTTTATTATTCAAAATTTTAAATTCTTAAAATGTTTAAATTATTTTACAAACAAATATTTATAAGTGAAATTTTATTTAAGTATTTGAAAATAGACAAAGTGGTCATTGGCTTGGTTAGACTAAGCCAATGTCGACTATAACTGTAATTACTGGGAGAGTATTCATATACCACAAATAATTTCTTGACAGTATTAGTTGGAGAATGAGAATTAATCTGAGAATAAAGTAAAGTAGTGTATAATTAGTAGTTGTTAATATTTGAAAATCTAAAGTATGATTGATAGCATGGTAGAGATGAATGGGAGGATGATGATGGGCAAGGAAATGATTTAAGTTAATCAAATTTTGATGATGGGCAAGGAAATGATTTAAGTTAATCAAATTTTAATTGTAACTATAATGTGAGATGGATTGGTAGAGCTGAGAGATTTAATGTACAGTGGGGAGTTGAGATTCTTCTCCTCTCCAATAAATATAATAAATTACGAAGTTATTATTATTATTAATACTGTTCTCAGTGTTTTATTCGTTAAATTTTTTTATTTATTTACCCATTCATCAAGTAGTATATAATGTTTACATAAAAGTTGCAATTTGGCCCTGGCATTTCATGAAATGTTGTCCCATCACAATCGATTCTGAGGCCATCCACTCTGTAGGTTGTGTGTGTGCGAAAGGTGGAGAGGTAGCTTGGAGGAGGAAGAAGAGGTTACAATATATATATTATATAACCACTGTCATTTAAATCCCACAACCATAAACAAATACATATACAAAAAAAAAAAAAAAATTGAAATAAATAACAATAAACACCAACTAATAACATATATATAAATTCCCATATTAAAGCCAAATCAAATTTTTTTTTTTTTTAAAACAATAATGATATTTTAATGGAAAGGATGAATCTTTTAAATAAATATAAGACTCCAATGACCGGACCTATGGGCCACTCATTAAACTAAACAGGCTTCGCGACAATTTTCCTCACTGTGGACCCATGACTGATTTGGGGAAGGACAATTTGATTTTTATCAGATAATCAACCTCTTTTTAGTAATTGCTCGGAAATTGCCATCATGTTAGAAAAGGTTGAAACTGTAGCCTTAATAGACACCAGTAGCCAGGCATCCCTTATTTCAGATGAGCTATTTCGTTGACTCCAAGGAATGGGTCTGACTATTCCATCCTTACAAATCAAACAATCTTTCCAGGTCACATTGGCCAATAGCCGTAAGGCTAAATTGATTACTCAGCAGGTAAGGCTGGAAGTACAAGGCAGTCATGACTGATCTTGATATTAAATTTAAGTTAAGTGAATCAGTCAGTTTGCATAAAGAAAAGAAAGAGGCCTGTTTGATGTGCTATTACTAACAGGTGAATGTATTTGGAATATTTAAACAAAGTTAAATTTTTCTAAAGACATTCAATATGCATATTAGATGATGAAAATAATCCAAACACTACCATCACAAACCTTCAGAAATCACCAGGCCCTATGTCAACTTTTGTGTAAATACAAAAATGTGTTTTTTCAAAATGGCTTGGAATTATAAAAGGGTACATCCACAGGATACATTTGAGTGACCCAGAGCCATGTTAATGTAAGTCCTACCCAATAACTTACCAGTACAAAAAAGAAGTGGATAAGCAGATTAACCAGATGATGGAGTGGAGCATCATATGGAAATCTGCCTCAGCATTTAACAATCCATTAGTTATTGTAAGAAAAAAAGGATGGGTCAGCTCGCATTTATTTAGATGCCAGATTCTTGAATCGCAGGACTATTCCAGAATGCAATGTCCCTCCAATCATACATGAACTTGTCCACTTTAAAGGAAAAGGGCTGTTTTCTTTTAGCATGTTGAAACCGCTGGAGGGCGTAATTTCTATGCAAATGCATAGAAATATGCTGTTTAAGTGGCCTCACTGCTATATAACATTCTATTTCTATGCTTATGCATAGATAGAAATTGTCTGTTTAGTTTCCAGTGCCTAATTCTATAACAGCTAAGAAATAGGAAGTTTATTCTGCTGCAGTGTCTGCCGACCGCTGACGGAGAACGTAGTGTTACACAATTTATATGAACAATTCAATTTTAAAATTCACTACGGTATTTTTTGAGGGTATGTGTAATTGAGACTGTCAAATTTTTTTTAATTTTCATTGACAAGTTATTATTTTCAAAATCCAGTATGAGTTTTTAAAATTTTTTGGAAAGTTTCACCCACTTCTACAGTGAAGGGTGACACTTATTAATTGTCAAAGGGGAGGGGTAAGCGCGTTTATTACATAGTCACGCTAAAATTCATGTTTGCATGAGAAAAATCACGAGAGTAATAGAAAGTCTGAACTAAAATTAAAGAATGTTAAAGTTTGGGGTTTACCCTTAACAGAAGATAACGCGATCAAATTTTTCAAAATCAAGAAGTACTGCCAGTCATGAAAAGGGGTTCGTTTCGCCAAGATATGAGACTTTGTCACTGCGGAAGCTATCATTTTAAATGCAAGGCCGGATCGTGTGGCCATCACTGTTCGATTCACCAAGGGACATGGTTCGAGGGCTCACGGTTTGATTTTGTGATGGCCATATGTCTACTATACTATTGGAGCCATGAGGAGTTAACAGTTGAAAAGAGCCATCGGCGATTTGGATATGTGTAGACGTACTAGGGTCTACTGGACAAACGGACTTCGTGAACTTTATCATGAGAGCTTGATGTCTCGTCCCTGCAACAAAATTGGTGGGTCTAGCTTGATTGTGGAGATGGATGAGACATTATTCAGCTGGAGAAAGAACCACCAGGGAAGGATGCTCTCGCAAGTGGGTTTTTGGCGGGCTGTGTCATAAAACCAAAGAATGCTTTGTTGTGGGTGTGCCCTGTCGATCTGCAGCCACCCTTCTGCAGGCCATTCGTGATAACGTGAAACCTGGCTCTACCATCTACTCGGACTGCTGGAAGGGTTATAATACATCAGATCTTGAGGCTTCAGGCTACAAACATGTGACAGTGAACCACCGCTACAATTTTGTCAATCCAAGAACAGGCGCACATACCCAGAATATCGAGTGCACATGGGGATTGTTGAAATGGCACAATAAGAAACAGCGCGGCACAGCCAGAAAAACACTGGATACCTATCTGGCGGAGTGGATGTGTCGGCATGTTCACAAGTCTGAAGACATTTTTCAGGCCATCTTATTAGAGCTTAGACTTGTGTGTCGATCAGTGTAATTTGGTACTTGTTTGTTAAACTATTTTTTGAAAGTTGTTTATATTATGTTGTCCAAATACCTAAACGTGCCACGATGTTGTTTTGGAGAATGTTTTTTTTTTCCTGTTAAAATTACAATTTTTTTCTTTGACGCCAATGTTATTTTAGAAAAATTATTTATTTTTCATCTTGTTAAAGTTTTAAAGTTACAAAACAAATTTAATTATTTATTTTATAAAAATAAAAATTATTTTAAAAAAAAATAATTTTGTCCAATTTATTTCATTAATGTAATTATTTATTCTTAATTTTTTAAAAAAAAGGCCCAGTAAATATTTATGTTTGTTTATGTAAAAATTACACCCTTGAGCGGTTTCAACATGCTAAGAAAAAACAACTGGGAAAAGAGTGTTTACTACTGTTGATTTAACTGCCAGTTATTGGCAAAATTATTTGCATACACAAGATTAGAAGTTCACTGCTTTTAAGTATGGAGTTCAGTCGTATGTTGCTAGAGGTCACTTATTAAAAGTTTTCTGTTGTCCTTTAATTCTTACACTGTATATATGTACATATATATAAATAAACTGATTTTAAATTTCAATTTATTTACAAATGATTATATATTAAATATTATTTGTCATCAAAAACACTTGTTTTAATTTAAGTGCATTGTACACACCTGCTTTACATATCAGTTGTACACAATGTAGGCTGAAAATTAAACTGATTGTTGTTTGTTGTCTGTAGAAATCGTTTATAAATATACCCATAATGTATTATATTTGTTTATAATTTTATCATTATTTAATATTTCTCTTCAGAATTTAATTCAGTTTCATCATTAGATATGTTTAAAAAGGTAGATGTTCAGAATTTAATTCAGTTTCATCATTAGATATGTTTAAAAAGGTAGATCATGCTGTAGATATTTTATATTTGTGTTATATATGCATATTTTTCACATATGAGATAGGAGTCGTTTTTATATTTTAGTTATAGAAGTTTCACATATATAGTCCATGATAAATGTTTACTGAAGTCCCAGAATTAATGAAGATATAAAGGAAGATATTGAATTTAGGGGCCATAATAGAAGCCTTATTATAAATAATAAATCTAAAGAGTTCATATTTTTAGTCCAAAAAAAGGAGTATAGTTTTAATCAAAAATGAAGCAAATAAAAATCCCACACAGTAGGAAAAAAATATGTATACACCTGCGTCTCGTTTTATGCGGATTTTTTAAAAATGCGATTCATGTTTCTTCTTAATATCTTTTTATGCGAGTTTTCTTTTAGGCAATAAAGAAGTTCATATTTCACTAAATTTATTAGATATCAAGAAATTTAAATTGTTAATAACTTATTTTGACTTGAAATACTTTTTTTTTTCAAAAATATAATCTTATATTAGCAGCTAACATGAATATGGTCTGAAGCTGTATTTAGAATCTTAGTTTCTACATAACTAATCTACTTATACCTATGAGTAAATAATAATAGATTTAAGAGTATAAAAATATTGCAATAAATATTCAAAAATTTTAAACTTTTAAAACATATTTTATTAGATATAACAGAAATAAATATTCTTTTAGATTTTTAAAATAAATAACGATTTGATTGATTTTGTAAACTGAAAATAATCTTTCTAATGATAATGTATAATCTTTTTGTTTTGATTGCGATCTCATTTTTTAAATATAAAAACAAAATGTGAATATTTAAAATTTCAGTAGTAAACAAAAATATCTATCAAATGAAGACAAATTTATTATTTTCTGATAAGTACTAATCATTCAATCATAGATTTTAAGTTGATGTGTAAGACAAAGAAAAACATCAGTAAATGCTGAAATCTGACAGAGTTTACTGCAATGAACAACCTCTTAAATTCCAACAAGAGCTAAATAGTTATGTCTGGATATCACAAGCTTTATAAACAATTACTAAAATCATCATCTCAAAGTTTAATCACCGATTACATTGTCGACAGAAAACCATTAACACAGCACAAGACTGAAAGTGGTGCTAGTTGTACTTCCTTTGGTGAAGAATCTGATTTCTTACCAGTTCACAAATGAACCATATATTGTCAAATAGTGCATGAAAAAATGTAAAATTAAGTATTGTAGTTATAAAAAAAGAAAAAAAAGTTTGTCTTGTATCAATTTTTTTCAAATATTTAAAATTTTTTATTAGTCATACTTTATTTCCTTATTTTTTTAATGCGAATTTTAAAGTAATTTTTCCTTGTTGCTTTGCTTTTATGCGATTTTTGAAAATTACAGAACCTATCTCCCATTTTTCAAGATAAGTTAAGTCTATTTTTGTGTGATTTTTTTTTAATGTGGGTTTTCTACGGAACCTATCAACTGCATAAAACGAGACCCAGGTGTAATTGTTTTTTTTTTTTAAAAGTTAAATGATCTAACCTTGATGAACATATCGATGATTCTAAATTATTATTTTAAAAAGCTATTATGATTTTCATTATTTTTTTTTTTATTGCGTCTTTCTGTGTGTTAAATAATAGTAGCTTGTTCTCATGTATATACAAACATCGGTACCCAAACATCAAACCATGCCTATTGCTAGCAAATATTGTTAATTTAAATATTGGATTAAAATGAAAACTTGAAAGGTAAACAAATATTGTATATATGTTTAATATAATTATTGTCATTTGAAAAGAAAATTAAACCACAATTAGAATAAAGTATATACCATTTGTTTTATGTGAAATGATTTATTTGAAATTTTATTTATTTATTTATTTTTCTCTTTTTGGTATAAAGGTCAGTAGGTAATGCTTGAGACTTACAATTACTTAAATGGTAATTTTGTGTTTGGCTAATATTCAATTTCAAAATTATTTATTTAAGCCATCACTAAATCATTATATTGTTTCACATATAATCCCCATCTGCAAATATAGGTTGGATCTAATAAAATTTTCTGTTTCCAATTTATATTTTGGTGAATAATTAAATCACTGATCAAGTTAACCCTGAGAGTAAATCATTTAATGTCTCTTGTTATTGGTCTTTGGTGTCCAGGCACATTTTATGTATAGCTAGTCAGATAGTCAATACTGTAATTGTAATCAATGATCAAACTATCCAATGATTGGGTTAGTTTATTTTCTTTATAGTACTATTTCCATTACAATTGATGCCTTGCAATGTGCTATTTGATTAGTTGATTGGTGGCTACAAGGTATACTATTACTATGTATGAGATCGATTGTAAAGTTTTTCTTTACAATTGGCTCCACAATGTAACACTATGATTAAGCTCCAATAAATTTATTTAAGATCTTAAAATGATATGCCTAGTCCATTACAATTGGCTTCCCAATTCAGGACATCAATAAAAATAAGTAAAGACCTGAGAAATTCGGTGGAATATACTTTCCATTACCATATATAACATACAATTCATATACACAATTAAATCTTTCCAATATATAACTTTCTTTAGTTGTATAGAAAATTAAATTGTTTTAAAATCTTCACATTTCACTACATAAACCATTTTTCCAATGGATTCATAATTATTAGATGAAAATCTACTGGCAACTCCCATGAATTGTAAATTAAATTACAAATATTAATCAGTTACCCAAAACTTTTTCTCTTATAACCATAAGTAATTCAATTGGAATTTTACCAAATTTCTATAACATAACTTTTATTTCATTTACTTAAAGCTCTATAACTTTATCCATTATTGCACAACTGATTTGATCCTTATCTATGTGATTTCTTTTTTCAATTAAAATAGACCAAGATTTATTATTTCTACCAAAAAAAATTATAAAAGTATCAATATTTTGCTATTTCTGTCTTCAGTTATTTTATTCATGCATATGTTTTTCCACATACTCATTTTATTTTAATATAAATTAAATTAAACCTATTTTTTTTTTGTAGCTTTTCCATTCCTCTACATTTCTTTCTAGTAATCAAAATCTTTTGAATTAAAAATTTATTTTTATTGGATAACCAATTGACTTCTGCATAATTTTTTTTTCATTTAAAATTAATGATTTTTAATTTATTGCATAAACAAATGTTCTCCATGCTTCAAAGATATTCTAAATTGAATTTTTAAATTTTCAAGTAAAATATGTGACTATTTTTGCTGATAATGCAAAAATATGACTTAATAAATGAGAGAACTTAAGAGAGTTCAAGATTTAAAGAGGGCACTACAAGACAAAAAAAATTGCTACTATATAGTTAAGTAATGTACATGTTAACATTTACAATTTTCTAATTAAGCTATGAATTTGTAATTTGTTTTTTAGTTTACTATTTTTTTTTTAAAAGAGGCATTTAAATGAAACAGTATACTTTATGATCACTGAAGCTGATAAATATTGTTTGCATGTGTCAATAAATCTAACTGATGACAAAATTTAGACTGTTAATTAATTTTTTAGAAATAATAATTATTTGAATACAAAAGAATTTAATTTGAAGAGTGAAACAGGATCAAAGTTCTTTTTGAAGTATTTAAATTTAAAAAAGAAAGAAACTGGATTTTTAAAATTTAATAAGGCATGTTCTAGTTTTTCTATCCTAAAATAATCAATTCATACTATTTCAATAATTTAAAAAAGTAGTGACAAATTCTTTATCACTGCGGTGTTTTTTGTAAGCCACTTATATTTCATTTGATAAGAAAATGTTTAATCAAACAAAACATAACAAAAAAAGTTTGTCAATATAAATAATCTAAAAGAATATTTTATATACTTGAAATTGGAATCATAAGACATTAAATTTGTTAATATCAATAACAAAACTATTAAATATTCATTAGCACTTTTCATCAACTACAGATATTCTGTGAGAATTTGAAATAGACACAAAAGAGCATATATAATGTAGTATGAATGAAAATATTGACACCATGTCAATAAATGAAATAAAAACAAATAACAATAACAACAAAAAAAAAAAGAAATGAAATTAAGTTATCTCATAGATAAATGTTAAGTCTCTCAAAAGAGTTCAGAATATATGCTGTGATCAAATTTTGAATTGAAAATTCATGACTGTTTAGAAAATAACATGAAACTGCTTTTGTAAGGTAAGACAGGTTGTTTTATCTATTAGAAAGCCAAAAAATAAAAGCAATAATTACACAACATATAGAAAAAGTAATAATTTTGGATCAAATTAGTAGATAGGCTGATAGATGAATAATACTTTTTACGAAATGAAAAATTATCATTATTGACATGACTAACCATAAAGCAGTATTAAAGAGTTAACTGGGGAACCAGGTCAATTAAATAACATTCTTTACCAGCTCTATATTGCTGCAAAAACAAAAGTGAAGATGAAGACTTGATTTCTGGTTAATTTACAGTCTAGTCAAAAAAATTACAATCATAGAATGTCATGATTTCTATAAAAATTTAATAAAAAAAAAAACCAATAATATAGTACAGCAGGAAATTATGGTGATCCCCAACAACTCACAGTTCCAAGAATAAAATATATGGCAAACAAAGTTTGATTTTATAAAATTATATAGCTCAAAATACTGGGATTAAAAAAAGACATATCACAAGTTCTTCCTAAATAACATAATGATTAAAAGTCAAATTAGAATTACAATGAAACTATTGCATCCCTAATCTTACTATCCATGGATTCACATTATTACTTTTTGGCAAAAATATAATAAAAAATTAGAACCAAAACAGTTTTTAGTGGATTATTACTGAAATTATATTTCTTGCATTTTAACATTAACTTTCAACATACTTATGCAAAAATATGGATATATATATATGACATATAATTTTAATGTGGCAATAATTTCCTATAGTATTTAAAAGTACATTATAATATTTTATTATCTATTTAGTTAAAAAAAAAAAAAACTTAAAAACTAAATTTTTAATTTTTTTTCCCTATATTTTTTGCTAACATTTAATATTATTTTATAAATATTTAAAAAAATATATAAGTAACAACTAAAAAGAAATGTATTTTATTTTTTATATTTTAAATTACTTTTATTTACATTAAAACATAATACAATGTAATGTACAAAGAGGTTCTACATATGTGTGTTAAAACATTTTTACAGTATGCAGTAATATATAAAAAAAAACTTGATTTTTTAAAAATAAATCACTATATACATACTCAATATATAGGTTCAACATTATCCACATTTCTATGTCGTGCATGAAGGGCCTTGAAACCAAATATTGGGGATATGAGAGTCCAACTGCAAAGTAAGACCATGATATCTACTGTTTTCAAACAGACTGACTTAATAAACAGCAGTTAGAAAACAATATTGAATAGAAGAATTAGTATTAAAAAACAATTTTAATATTTTTAATTCATAGTCCAACAGCTGATAGCAAAGTCATAATGAAATGGCTATGTCTATATATGTAAACATGCTTAATTTATTAATTTAATATCTCTTTATGTATTACATTTTTTGTATTTCATCATCATCAGTTTTATTGTTTTTTGAATTTGTGTATAATTTTAAAATTATTTTATATAATACTATGTAGATAAGTACATATTGCACATATATTTTTAAAATGTCTGTACTATATCTAGACAAATTAAAAACATATATAACATAGAGTTCATTAATTATTTGTCAACTTTGATATCTAAGCAAAGACTTGAATTAATTGATAGATACTAGAATTTTATTTATTAGCATCTTATGCTAAAGAAGCAAAGAAATCAACTAAAGATGTATTACTACAACACCTTGAAATAATTAAGAGTTTACGTAATTAGTAGAACACACTGTATCTATCTACTCAGGCTACTATAGGAAATTTATTTTCAGTTCTAAAAAAATATTAAACTTGAAAATCCATGAAAAAAGGCTAACTTAAGGTAATGTTGTTTTAACAACAAACTGTTATATACAATTACAATTTTGAAAATTCAGTCTTAAAAGAAATTTGTATATTTAATATACAATGTAAGTTGTTTGTTTATTTATTTCTTATAATAAGTCATTTTCAATCTGTAATTTACTTTTTTGATTCTATGGTCCATTAAACTAAAATGCAAAATAATCTTGTATTTTTAGCTTATAACTATTTCCAATTGTTAGTTGGATATAATCAGTCTAACTTCAATAAATATAAACAAAATAGGATTTTAATAAATTAAAATGAAGCCCTTTCCAATTACAGCTCCAGTATCTATGGAGAAGTTAAACTTATAATGTAATTGTGCTGTGCTCTAAACTTCCACTAAATCATGTTAATCATGAATATAAAAGTTATTCTGGACAAATAAGATATGCTGTAAATGATTCTCAAGATGTTAATATGAATTAATTAATGCAAAACAAAAATTATATGGCATATTATCTCATTATAGATATTTTATAGCACTGTCAATTTCAAATTCTTATCCACTCCCCACAATTTTTCCTCTTTCACAATCTGTTCTCTAACTTTCATTATCTTCATATCATCACTGTAATTTCCACCTATCCTTTTGGCTGTTTTTGGTTATAATCCTTTATTTACTAATCAAGTATTTATTTAAGCGTTTGATTATTTTTCATTCTTGACATGAGCAATAACATTGAGAATTAAAGGATCTATATATTAAAGATCATATAATTCTTTTTTGATCTGCACTTAATTATCATGAGACAAAAGATTTCTTAATACAGTATTCCAATTTTAAAACAGGAAAATGCAAATCAGCTTGAATCTCTTAAGGTCTCTAAGCTATAAAGTAATTTGGATGAAATTAAAATTTAAAAAGGAAATTTGAGTTTGCATCCTGTATACTAGTTTGTAATTCTTATTTTACTATGTTTAATTATTAAAGAGAGTATCTAAACAATTTATAACTTTGAACTTCATATTATCTAATTCAAATCTATCTTCTGACAGAAATTTTGATAAAAATATTTTAGTTTTTTTTTTCTTTTTCTGATTAATAAAAATACTCAATTTCTTTGCTCATTTTTTTCTTTTAAAATACTAAGAAACTCATTATTCATTCACCAGTGATTACAGTATCATTTTGTTTCACTTTTATTTTTTTTAATGCCATAGTGAAGAACATGGGGAATAAAACATTTACTTTTTTTAAGAACAAAATTATTTTCCATACATAATTTAATTACACTGATTTAGCAAGTATACCAAAATCTCTTGAACTGTTTGAATAATCCTCCAACTTTTTTAAAAAGATAATCCTGATTCTTTTACTATGATATTGAACATAATTAATTCTATTGTTTGAAAATATAAATACATTAATACCTTGTATGTTTTGATTAGCATAACTTGAACACAATTACACTATCAAAAAATGTTAGCATAACTTGAACACAATTACACTATCAAAAAATGTTACTGAAAATATTAATGAATTATAGTGAAGCAATAGGAATAAATATAAAAGATGTAATGTTTTTTTGAATTGGAGAACAATGGATAAATATCAATACATTCAATTAAATTTACAACAACTTGATTAAACTCTTTTGCAGATTGAAAACCAGCAAGCATGTAAGAGAAACGGAAAAGTTAAATAATTCAATGTTGTTCAGATCAAATGAAAACGTTTGATTTTTTTTTTTTAAAGGACATCAATTCTAATATCTAAAACTTTCGAGCATGATAAGCTATAGAAAATGATTTTTGTTGTGTATCAAGATATGTAATAGTGAGAAACAAAAAAATGTGTACAAACTTATTTGAGAACTTTTTCTTTTTTAAACAAACACTTTATTTCACGTTTGTGAAGGTATATTATATTTTCATTATATATAAATTTTTTTTATGGTTAGTAAGTGATTGTCAGTAATGCATTACAATGTAATTCATTATAACATTGCTCAATGCAAATTTTCACATTATAAGACATTTTTGATACCAGTACTAATTAACCACATTATACAAGGTTATTACTGTTAAATTTTATTAATAAACAAAGAGATTTCAGTTCAAAAATTCAAGTTTAATTAAAATTGAACTACAATACAGTTATTTATTTTAATCAAATATTATTATTTAATTTAAATGCTGTTAGAGAGTCTAATGCTTTTATCACAATTATGAATAAATTCTCATATTTTCTGTTATTAAAATTTAAATAAACAAATATTTAGATACAATGAAATATATTTAAGCTATAAAAATATATTGTTTAAGTAAATAAAATAAAAAATTAATTAACAATTAAATTTCAATATTAAAAAAAAATTTTAAATTTTATTTCCTTTCTTTTCAAAATATTTAAACCACTACACATTTGCAATTATTTCTGTAGATTTTATAAAAATATATTTTAAGTTAATATATCACATAATATATAAAAACCTAATTTTTAACAACCAGTACATGCAAACCAATGAATATTAAAGAAATATTTCCTTTGTAACTACAAAATCATTTAAATATATATACAGAAACACCTTTAAATAACAAAAATATACTTACAAGACCGCCATCAGCTACATTTTGATGATGTGATGATCCCATAATCGATATTGAAATTCCAACTTATCCAAATCTATAAAATAATTAAAAATTTCTAAAATAATTTTCTGATAATTTGAATAGTTAGACATGGAATTTAATAAAGGTATCACATTTTCTTAAATTAACTATTTATGCATATACATTATAGAATTGATTATAATAAATTTTGAGGCTAAAAAAATAAAAGCAGTTATATGATGTTATTCATTAGTTAAATTTTATCTTCAAAATGATGAAGATAGTCTAAATAAAGCTTTAAATGAAAAGTGATTTCCAAATATTATCTATACATTTAACTATTTAATCAAAACTACCCCAAATCCAAAATTAAACCAGACCAGCATAAAAATAATATCAAAACACAACCTAAGGTTTCACTGCTACAAGCAGACTTTTCAAGTGTAAAGAACTACAAAAACTACACAATATATTTACATTTAACTATTTACATAAAATAATATAATGTTCAGAAATTGAATAGGAAAACAATTTATATTTTTATTTTATTAATTATAAACTCTAGAATCTTTCAATATTATTGACACCTTAGTAGTGTCATTACCATTATCAGCTAATCTTAAAATGAATATGACATTACAAACTCCAGATTAAAAAAAAGATGGACCCCCCCCCCTCCATTTTAAACCAATTTGTGACAAATATACTCACATATGTTTCATACGGGTCAGCCCGTTAGTAACTTATAGAAAATTTTCTTCTGAAAAAAGCACCTTGTCTAAATACTCTTTTCATTGTATTCAATTCTGACTTAATTCATTATCATACTTCTTTAAAATCTTTGAAACAAACTTTATAATATAATCCAAGCCTATTTCTTCCATGGAAACAAAATTCATGTTTACCATATAATATTTTGAGAATACATATATCCAAATTATTTTATAGTGAATTTTTTTTTCCTATATAAAATAGTAGTTCTAATTATATCATGTATTGAGCAAAAATTCAATTTGCAATTATCAGCTATCATTAAAATCTCCACAAAAATAAATTTGCTCTTTTAGTAGTATTTATATATTATTCAGCAAAAAAAAAAAAAAAAAAAACTTTCTGAATCTGATGTTGGAGCATAATGATGAAATGGACACAGGTACCAAAGCACAAAACAATTTTTGATATCACTAATCTTTCATTGATATAATTAAGGTTCTAAATATTGGGAATACTAAATTAGATCTCAATGTAAATTCCATAAAATACAATCAATTTTCATTCAATCATTTTTCCAGAAAAACTTATTGCCATCTATTTGTTCAATTAAATTTCCTTTCTTTGATGAGGAATTTCATTAAGATCATCTATATCAATTATTAATCTTGATAATTTTTGTTTTGATTCTGACTGAAAATTGTATTATTTAGTTTATAAGACTTAAAATATTTCTAACTAAAATTCTAATACTAAAAACAATTGAAAAATAATCTACTGTTTCAGACTATTACATTTACATTACTGACACTGAAAAAAAACATTGTAAAAAAATGTTTTAAATGAGTCTGTGTTTGTAGATTGCAAGATGCTTTATATTAATTAATTTTCTAGTAGTCTTAATATATATTGTAATAGTAGCCAGTCAGTATAATTTATCAAGACCCCATATAAGGACTCTTCATTTTTCTATAACTAACTTATACCACATAAACGAATCGAATATATTTTTATGGCGAATAGTGAATTGTAAATATATAACAACATTTATAAAATAGAGCATGATAAGAGAAATTAAAATAATTTATTTGTTTATCAAGACTTAATATTTTTACTTCTCGAGTGCCATGTAAGCCAGGATATCTATCTAACATGCACTATGCTAGTTCTACCTGTTTCACATAGAAGCTCATAATGGCCAACACATCAGAAATATAATCATAACATTATTACATAACAGGATTGATAACTATAATGTATTACAGAATACTTGACCGTAATGATTGCCATTTATGGCTTTTAAACTCCAAATTAAGATATGTAACTAGATGAATTAAAATGAGAACTAATAATAAAAAAAACACAATGAATTTATTAACATAAATATAATTAATGTAACAAAAAAACTTTGATAATAAAGAAATAAATTAAGACTGAATACCAGGTATTTGCATAGTTCATAACTTTATCTAATGCATGTTTTTTAATAGCTTCAAAGAATTTACAAAATATAATCGTTAATTATTTTAAATAAATTGTAAGATGAGTTTATACTTTTCAATTATTGATTATTCAGGCTATATCTCGTGTTAGATAAATTGCTTGTGCATATTTTTATTTATGAAGATGGACTGAAAAATCAAATGAAGATTTTAAAATATCCATTTCTCTAATATTTCCCTTTTTAAACATTTACATTGCAAAATAAAATATTTTCCCTAATATCTAAACATTTATAGGATAAAGGAAAGTACATTATAAATATTAAATGGATGATTATTCTAGATATAATTTTTTATTAATTGATATCAGATCCATGTTATATCAGGTTTAATTCAATATTAAACTTTTTAAAGTTTAGATAACAGAAATATGACAGCATATAAATTTAATTTGTTTTAGAGGTACAGTTAATATTCAATAATTCTTCAATAAAACTAAATGTATATTAATGAAACTTAATATTTGTATTCATTTTAGACATTTTTTTTTTTTTACCAATGTTTGATCCACTTCAAATTAAGTAAAACAAATTTCTTTTTTTAAAGCTAGTATTTACAATAAATGCAATTATTAAAATATTTTTATCCCTTTTGTATTACATTGTTTTATCTTTCAAATTTTTTTTGATCAATTTTCTTCATTCTTCAAGCCCACTATAATCAGTAAATGATGTTTTGAAATTATCAGTTAATAAACTGAACTAAAATTTCCAATTGTTTTTGCTTTAATTGATAGATATTTTGTAAACCAGTTATGAGATATGTGTAAATTATAATTATCATCCCAGTTCCTTTGGAATACAGTTGATATGAGAATATCATCTCCATTTTTAGTTGCTGTCCCTTAGCTTTCCATGCAGTTTATGACCACTATACAAATAAAAATGTTTTCAATCTTTCTTTAAAAAATCCTGTTAATCTTTTATTTTTTTGTATTGTTCTATTTTTGCTTGACAAATGCAAGTTCATGTTTATTCTAAATCTATTATTATGAACAACAGAAAATACATTTTCATACATCTTTTTTGACTTATTAATTTTAAAATATTTTCCCCATAATAACTATTGTTTATAGTAGCATTTTTTTTATTGCTACAAATGTGTGAAATGCTAGTATGTGTATACTTGTACTAGCTTGCTATCATGTACCATTTCATCTATTCCACAATCATTCTCTTTAGTGTTGAGGCCTAATATAATGAGCTGATTTCACTAGATTAATGGACTAATAAAATAACCTTATTACTGATTTTGATTTCTCTCTCTTGCCTTTTTTTAATATTTATTTATTTACACTAATCTGCTAGCTTGAGGCTGTCAGTCTCAATATGTATATGCATTTTAAAGTTAAAATGTTTTATAGATGCACATTTTGTATATATTAAAATGTATGTGTTTAAAATTTATAAACTGGGTTGTTTTTTATTAAATATGTTTTTTTCTTTTTTAATTATATTTTAAAGTTTATATATATAATTTTTAAAACATCGATAAATGTACACGAGTATATGAGTATATATAAATGTATTAAGAACTAATCAGTACAGCATTATACTTTTTTATTAATTACTTATGTTGTTTTAATATATATATATATATGTCAGAACATTAGTGCTATATGTATTAGTAATTAGAGAAATAAGTTTATATAATTTAGCTAAGACAAAAAAAGCTATGATAATTTAAGTACTAAGATTCATTATTAAATAAGAAAAGAAAAAAAAAATTCGATGGAGAAATGATAATATACTATAATTCAAAACATGAAATAGTTATTATAAAATTAAAATTGTACAATAATAGGTATATAGTATTTTTTAAAAAACGTGTATATATAAAAATATCATTTTCATACAAATGTTTTCACAGGTTGCAGATATAAAAAACAAGTTTTGCGAGTTCATCTGTGTAAGATTTTAATTTAAAAATTCCAATGTTTCGACTAGATCACACAAGCCCTCAACTGAGAAATGAAACTTATATAATAGTAGAGGTGCTGTAAACAGTGTTAATAATAGTTGTAGAGGTACTGGAAATTCCCCAATTAAAAAAATAGTTGTATAAAATTGAATAAAAATTCAGGGAAATTTGTTTTTTCAAAAATTTTTCCAAATAGGATTAAGTTTAAAAGTGCCATCATGTTTGTTGATACAATTTGGTCTTTTTAGTATCTCAATAGCTTCTCTGATCTTACACTGGTGTAGGTTTTCACATTTGGATAGAATACTAATCTTAGAAAAATTAATATTGTGACCTGAACTCACAGTATGGATCGTGAGTGGTCATGATGATGAAAGTTTCACTGCATTAGCATATCATCCCTTTGAACACTGATGCAACAATTGCTCATATCTATGTAAGAATCTAAATACCACATGAAATTTCATAAAATCCTTGAGCCTCAAGAGGGATTGAATCTTTAGGTTTGATTAGAAAATTACTAATTTTTTGATCAAGAGCATATGCTGTTTTTATGTCGTAGGGTTTTAGGATACACCCAATACTGTCTTTGGTTCCTTTTATATAGGGCATCCAAATCCTAATAATTAATTCTTTTTGTTTTTTATTTGTATTTTTAGCTTGAAATAAGATTTGATGTATAATTTTTTTATTATAACCATTTGCTAACAATACATTATTTATATGTATTTCTTGTTTTAGATATGATTTACTTGAAAGGTTAATTGCTCTGATAAAGTGTTCTGACACAAAAAAAATCTGAGCTGGAAGATGTGAAAACTGGAGGTATCTGTCAGTATGTGTAGCTTTTCTGAAAACTGAGAATGGAAAAAAATTATTTTGTTTCTTGGTGACAAGAACATCAAACAAAGGGAAGTTTCCTACCAGATTCTATTTCCATTGTAATGTAATATTACAATGGATATTATTTAAATGTGATAAAAAATCTACCAATTTATTTTTATCATGTTGCCAGGTAACACGTGTGTCATCTATAAATCTCAGCCAAACAAAAGGTTTTAAAGGTGCTGATTCTAGCGCATGAGTTTCTATATGTTCCATAAACAACTCAGCTGTTATTCCTAAAATAGGAGAACCCATATGAGTACCAAAAGTTTGTTTATAATATTGTCCATCTTATATGAAATATGTGATGAAAGACAATGTTTAGCCGATGTAAAAATAGTCAGGCAAATTATATCGATGAGAAATGATATTCAAAGCTTTATCAATTGGAATATTTATAAATACAGAGACAACACTGAAAGTGACTAGAATATCATATATATTAACTTTTAAATTTTTAAGAGAAATGCATGGAGTTCTTAATGTATGACTTAATAGATGGGATTGTAGGTTTTAAGTCAGATAGAAACCTAGCTAAATTGTGAGTAGGTGGTTCTATGGCTCTTACTATAGGATGAACAGGGATATCTGCTTTATGTATTTTAGAAAGTCCATAGAATTTTGGACACTAGATTTCTCACGAGGAATAATTTTATTTTTTTTTTCAATTGGGGATTTATTAATGATTGCTTTATCTAAATAAGTTGTATGATCTCGTTTAGATTTTATATAAATTTTATCAGCTAATAAAGCTAGGGTTTTATTATTATATGCATCACAATGGACTACAATAAAATTACTTTCTTTATCAGCCGGAAATATAACAACTGATTTATCCAATTTTATATTATGTAAGACATGCCTTTCTTTCTTTGATATATTATTCTTAGGAAGTTTAGTTTTTTTTTAAATATTACAAATCTCTGCTCTAGCTATATAGGCTGTTGAAGGATCTATTTTTTCAAGAGTTGATTCAACATCATAAATAATTTTTTCAAATGGTATTTGGGAAGGTGCTATTGCAAAATTAAAACCTTTCTCTAAAATTGAAAACTCATCTGTAGAAAGGACTTGTTTAATAAATTATAAACAGTTTATTACTTTTGATGAGCAATTATTGGTAATTGTTTTTGAATTAGCATTTGTAATTTTTTCTTCTGCCTGGTTGTTTTAAAATTTGAATCATTTATTGCTCCAAAATTTGCAACAATATCAAAATTATTTCACAGTAAAATAAAATATAAATCAATATTATCTTAAAATTCATATTTATTATTATATGAAAAAAATTACTCACAAGGAGTGAGTAAAATTGTCTGCCAAGAAATTTTTATCATATCCATACTTATTACATTTTGATTTATAAGCATCAAACTTACCCTACTATTGTGGATACAGTAATGATTATCACCAATTACTTTTAAACTAGAGATTGGCTCTAGCAGATATACTTTAAACCTCAGTTAAGATTAACATAACTGTTTTTTAATTGAACATATACACGGAAGAATTGAATTTCATTTCCTTTGCCATGTGTAATATCTATTATAGACATTCTTAATAACCTCCACACTATTTTACATTCTCTATTTTAATAAATAATTAGTGATAATCATTTCTGTATTTATCTAAAGTGGATCATGTCAAAATGGGTAAGTTTGATACTTGTAAATCAAAATGTAATAATTTATTGTTGATGAATACAGAACATATGATAAAAATATATGTGAAAAGGTGACCTGAGTCAATTGATTAGTATGATTAAGCACAAAATGCATCTTGGAAGTCATTGTTCTTTTACAGTGTCTTTATTCATGTGTTTCAAGAAAGTAGTGGTGTAAAGGTTATCAAGAATATCTATAATAGATATTACACATGGAAAAAGTATAAATGTTGAAGTACTCCATGTGTGTTTAATTAAAAAAGTTATATTTAACTTAGGTTTAAAAGAGAATCTCTAGTTTAATAATTGATTAGTGATAATTATTATTGTATTTATCCAGAATGGACATCAAAGTTAAAAGTGGAGTATCTTTGATACTGGCAAATCAAAATGTAATAATTTACTATTAATAAATACTGAGTATATGATTATATGTGAAAGATGGCAACCTGGGTCAACTGACGAATGCTGGTTCTGTGCATCTTGAGGTTCATTTGTCTTTTACAATGTTTTTATTCATGTTTTCAAGAATGTGTGGTGGTGTGGGGATTATTGAGAACATCTATAATATCCATAATATTATAAATTTGGAAGTGGGTATTATGAAATAAATTTTGCTTGTAAAGTGAAAAAAATTATTGTTTGTAAAGTGACAAAATTATTTATTTCTTTATTTTAATAAATTATATAATTTTACTCATTTTAAATTTCAACTTTGATAAAGTACAAAATGTTTTAAAAATAGAAAAAAAAAAGTGATTTCAATTAAATTGTTTTCTTTTGTATTCAAATTATTAATTAAATGGGTGAAGTACTATTTGAAAATTCAATTCATCATGAGATCCAGTGAAATAAGCAATTAGATTTCTGATTCAGGAAACAAATCAATGTGTAGGAGAACAGAGAAAGTACATAAAAAAATGAAACCAACAATCAGTCAATTTGTTCTTTAATTTCCTCCAATTGTCTGCAAATAAATCAATTGAAGATTAAAGTTGGTTGCTAGTTGTCAGTATTTAAAAACATCAGAAACAAAACTTCTCTAAGATGAGCAAAGTCATTCAAGGAAATAAAACAAATCTCAAGTTTACTGGGAAAGAAAGCAAAATCAGCAGTGAAAGAGCTAAGTTGTCGTTAGTATTTTTTAGTTGCAGGAAAATTTATTCATCTCCACACTATGTTATAAAATAGTTTAATAGATGCCACCTTAATTGAATTGTTGTAATTGTCTAAAAATGTAGTAGCTGGAAAATGGATGTAATCATGAAAGTGGTCTTATAATTCGACCAAATGTGAACCTATAAGATAAAATGTTCCTCAGTTTGATAGCCTATTTACCAACCAATGGGCTAGGGAAAAAAAAAAGAAAAACAACCAATGGGTAAAAATAATAAGGATATCATGAAGAAAATTAAACTTCAAAAGAATAAGATTTAGAAAAGATATTGATATGAAAGGGCTTTTGTGGAAAACCCAACATTATAAAGATAATTATTTTGTATGTTGTCAAAAGTATATATTAAAATAAAATCACACGATAAATAAACAAGGAAAAGAGTGGTAAAAACAAAACCAAAGGGAAAAATATGATAATACTAGTATGGTTTGGTTTGATCAAAAATCAAGTTTTAAACCTCTTATATTTATTTAATTCAAATATTTCTAGAGTTAACATTTAAATAATAATAGATGAATAAATTTATAAACTTTTCATAAGTATTATTTTTTCTTTCTTTAAGAATTTATAAAATCTGCATTTTCTTTTATATGTTTTTATACATTAATATATTAAATAATGTAATGTTTTTATGAGATTTCTTGCAGTTTGTATGTATATCTTTGAATGAATTGCAGGAGGGGCTAAATAAAGTATTAAATACAGTCAGACATATATGCAAATAAGTCATTATATATGTAATAATAGCTGTACTCACTATATAAAAGTGATTTATAAATAATTGTGGGAATAAAATGTGATTTATTAAATAGACAGTCATATATGCAAATAAATCATTATACATGTAATAATAGCTATATTCACTATATAAAAGTAATCTATAAATAGTTGTGGGAATGAAAAGTGATTTATTCAAACTTCTTTGTTATTCTAATAATTTAATTATTAAAATTAGAGTAGATAATACAAATGGAAACATAATGAATAAAATTTATTCATCGAATTAAACTTGAATGGAATGCATATAGAAATGATATTAAAAGAAAATATGCCTACATCTGTTCATGGACATTTAACACAAAAGCAATTCAGAGTTTTCAGATCATTTAATCAATTATGGTGAAATGTATGTTAGAAGTAGCAAAGAGAGACCAAAAACTAAATATATGGGTAAAAAAACAAAGCAACATCATTGAAAGAATTAAAAATTGAAATGAAACTGAGTTGAATATATTGCGAGAAGAGATAATATATGGACAGTTGAAATCTAAAACTGAACTCCAAGAGATTGTAAAAGATCTACAAAAACCATATGAGATGGATGGTTGATATAGGAAAGTTTCCTATCTGATATAGAAGAGGCAAGAGATTGGATAAATCATTCTGCAGTGGAATGATATTGGTTGAAAATAATAGTAACATGCCCAGTAATTTTATCATATAAAATAACTGAATTAATTATTCTTCCATGTATAAATCATAAATGAATCTATATACTATATTTATATAAAAATTCATTTTTTTATTAAATTGCTTTAAAAATTATTTTTAACAATATAACTGTCTCATATTAATTAAAATGTCAGAATTTTCATTTATCATTAACATAAAAAAAAAGTTGGACAATTGTATTATATTTTTCTAAATCTTTTGTTTAAATTCCATCAAGTGTTTTTAAATTAAAGAAAAACTTTTTATACCAAAAAGTTAAATTTTATGATAGTTTAGGACTTCCAACTTTTAGCCCCCTTTTTTCCTAACTTGCAAATCTAAAAAGTTTTTTTTTTTCAAATTTAATTAAATGAGCACATAGTTTATTTGAAAAGTCAGATTTCTTTGCATGTTAAAGTTTAAATATATATGTTTTCAATTTATGCTGTTAAGAAACAGATATTTCTTTTTCATTCTGTGATTGAATGAATATGCCACAAAATGTTATTTTATTCAAAAGATTACTCTATCTCCTTCACACATATGTATAATGGTTTTATACATACCCATATATGTGTATTTAGTAAATTCCCATTTGTGCTTCTATATATAAATTTCATGGTATAAGAGCATGAATATTAATGAATTCAGGTTTCCTTCATCAACTTATGCCTGAATTTCAAGTAATGCAAGTAGTATCTGCAATACATATATTGAGTGCTGTATAGGTCTCCACAAAGAACATCACAAATTCTCTAAGAGCCCTAAATTCAACCAGCTTCAAGATGGCTAGCAATTGCCCTTTTTGATTCTATTTTTTCTATTTAAACTGCTTTCAATATTTTTAATCAAACTAAGAAATGTAAAAAAATTGATAGGCAGAAGCATATTTTGCCTTCTTAATTAATAAAAACAACATGTAATGGTTGTTGCTCTTTATACTATATAGCACAACAATTTGTATAATTACATCTTTTTTCAGACAAAAATGTTTTCTTTTTTAATAAAAGTTTACATTTTTATCAAAATCAAAAATAAATTAAATAATTTATTTCAAATATTATTCAATAAATATTTAAGTCATTCTAGACTTTATTTTATATTTATATAACTTTTGCCTATGTTGTATTACTTATATGCTTATGTATTTTGATAAATAGTAGCATTCATTTTTTAATATCTGGCAGCAATCCACAACATTATAATTTTAGATTAGAATGTCAGTCAAGAAACTAATGAAAATATTTCCAAATAATGACAATCAAATAATATTTTTATTAAATATTTTAAACTTAATTTTGAGTCCAGATGTATCTTTTGCAATAAATGTCCAGAAAGTATGTTACACACTTTCTAAACATTACCATATTTTGATTTATTAAGTTTTTTTATATTCCAGTTACACAAATAATCCGATATGATTATTAATGAAACATTAAACAATTCCAATTCACTAATTCAACAGTAATTGTTCTTAGTTAGAACTATGTTACATGCATGTACTTGATAATAAAAAGTACAATGTATTTAAAAAACATACCAGAAAATAGTTTAATAAATTCTTACACAAAAATATTATGAACAAAATATAATAGGTTCCAATTTTTATTAATTGTCCTAAAAATATAGTACATCTGTTTTCTTATAAGTTCAAGATCATATTTAAGAAACAATAATAGATCCCATTCAGTTATGTGCAATTATTATTTCAGCTATTTTCCTATACCACGTTCAAAAATATTTATTAAGAGCCAACAATTGACATATATTGTACCATAATTGATAGATGAGTTGGTGTATATATTATTTGCATATGATTATATTTAAATATATTTCTATAAACAAACTTGTATGTATTATATATTTCTGTTATATATAAACCGCATTGCACTAAGTGTGTGGGGATGATGTGAAGAAAAGAGGCTAGAGGTCATAGAAAATGGCTTGAACTTGGAGAATGACGATGACCATAAAAAACATAGAGAACAAACTGATTAAAATCCAATAGCTTCAATTTCCAAATAGTCCATGAAAACCCAGCAAATATCATCTATTCACAATAGATTTTTCCGCATACTGTATGTGAAATAGACCAAATGGTAACTTACAACATTTCAGATATCGCTACTTTTTGTTAACCGGAAAATGCAATAAGTACTGAATGTTTGATAGGCTTGTTTAAAGCATGCCTTTTTTAGTTCAAAATCCTTCTTAATCCCAAAAGATGGCTAACTAGATAGTCACCAATATATAAATGCTATCGTATGCTGAAAATTTATCTCCAGTCTATTAATAGAGGAATAAGGTTCCTTCCTCAACATATAGCTTTCATTCTTCTGCAGTAGATTTTATAAATTAGTTTAGTTTAACATGTGAACTCTTATGACAGATATTGCGCAAGTATGAGTGTTTATGTTTACAACAAAATTAAAATCAACATAAAGGGTTAAAAAAAATATAAATATACTATACAAAGCAAGGTGTTTATTTCTACGAGATGTAATGTCATACTCATATTTTACCAAGACTAATTTTTTAGTAACATGGTTGTTATACTGTATGAGTATATGCTCTGGTACATCATAATAATGCATTATAAAATTCTAGGGACACACAAGGATGCCTAATAATTATGACCTGCTACCTGATGTTTTCACAGGACTACCATGACCCCAACAGATTTTATTTCAGAGTTACTGTAACTCTCTTAAATGCACAATTCTATCTATCAAACAACAATTGTAGATACTAATAACTTTTGTGAGATTTGATTTCGTATTTGTATAATCTTACTAGGAATGCACTTTTTAGTGATGTAAGATGGTATTCCCTAACAAATTTTATATAATGCATGATGAAATTCCTGAATCATATTAAGATACTGTAACGGGCACACACGGCGTTACATTATTTATTTTAAAAATTTAGACATTAAAAAGAAAAGTTCGCATATAAAAACTTTTTTTAAGAAATAAAAATTGAAAGTTAAAAATCATCTAAACTCTAATATATAAAATCGCACAGATGAAAAATTATTAAAAGAAAACTTAAAAAAAAGAAAAAGTTTTAAAACTAAATTTTGAACAAAAACTTAAAAAGATTTAGAGATAAAAATATATCTTTAAGTTTGTACAATAAATTAATTAATGCTATTGTATAAAATGGAAATGATTATTAATTAGTCCAAGTGAACTAGCCTTTGGGCATTTCAAAATGTATAATTAAAGATCAGATAGGAGAGAAAAAACAATGGGAACAGAATGGCCAATGAAAGAAATTCCTCGGAAAACGGACCTCAACGAAAAGACTATCATCATCGTCATGATGCAATGTCCACTCAATCCAAAATTCTAATATAAAAGAAAAAGTTTGGAAATAAATTTGAGTGAAGAAAGAGCTGGGAGAGAAAAGGTAGAAATGTGATAGAAAGAGATGTGTTAGTGTGGGGAGAGTTGAAGGAGAAGGGATTGAAAAGACGCAATCTTCAATTCCTTCAGTTTTTAAAAAGGAAAAGAGGAATGACCAACCGTTTTCCCATATTGAGGACCACAGGACATGGGGGGAATTAACGCTGGCTCCAAATTGCAAGCAACTGTTAAGCATGGATTTTTTAAACAGTAAGAACTCTAACTAATGAACTTTAATTCTAAAAAAGAAAATTTTCCAATACGTTAAAACCGCAAGAACATTAGTTAATTAATGAACATTAAGTATAAACCTTCCCAGTATTTAAATTATTGCAATAGAAATTCCTATCTGACCAAACTTAATCAGTTATTAATAATTATTTTATTGAATGTATTATTATTTTTTGTAAATCATTTCCATTAATTTATTTTTTCTGTTCTTTTAAGTTTTTATTATGATTTTTTTTCTTTTAAAATAAATTATATAAATGTTAAATTTAAGTCGGGCATGAATGGCTGCATAGATTTGTAAAGTTATATTAATTAATTAAGGGAGGGTTAATCTTGGGTTATTTGTTTCGTAGTTAAATTGGGTTAATCAATTGGATATATTGGGGTAATTAGTAAATGTAGCATGAGATTCGCTATGTGCAAGATCCTATTATACGCTGCACTTGGGCAAAATAAGTCCCATATCTCACTGACCATCGGAAGCAGACGGTATTCCCTGCTCCTTGGATCACCCCTTTTTAGCCTATGGAATGGGATAGTAAGACGGAAAACGCAGTCCCTTTCTATGGAGTTTTTTTTTTTTTATTGTTCTTCTCGCCAGACAGATGTAACATTCCTGTACTGGACCAGAGACAATTTCTTCAATTATAACCATGCTGTTCAGATGTACATTCCTGACAATATGGTATTTGTGCTGTCGTATTCATGCTGCATTGAATACATCGATATATCAGATGGATTGATGTTGGTTTAGCTGCGAACTTTTGGCCTAAGGTTAAATAAGGGATAGAATATTTTCTTTTCAAATGCAATCTATGTAGTCTATTCATACTTGACACTTTAATAAAATATTAAACTCATCTGTGTGAACTTCAAAAATAAAAGTTAAAAATGTAATTAAATGCTGAAGTAAAAGTTAGACTAAAATAATGATTCAAAATCATATATGTTTAAACAAATGTTTGTGTGTGTTATTACTGGCAGTGGCTTTTTTTATTTTTTTTTTTTAATATTGAAATATATTTCAAGAATTTATATTTTATAAATCTCTGCGTCTCACTGAGCTAGTGGCATGGGCTGACGGTCGGAATAAAATACATTTGTAAAAGTTGGATCTTTAACAGCGCATATCTACCTACTCTATAATTTTTCTAGGTTCAAGTAGTCTAGTGGTGCGCTGTAGGGCAGATACGGTAAGACTGGAAACTTCCGTTCCACCCCTAACCCTAAGTAAAAAAAATTTTTTTAAACAAGTTTACTGATATGTAACGGGCACACACACCGTTACATTATTTATTTTAAAAATTTAGACATTAAAAAGAAAAGTTCGCATATAAAAACTTTTTTTAAGAAATAAAAATTGAAAGTTAAAAATCATCTAAACTCTAATATATAAAATCGCACAGATGAAAAATTATTAAAAGAAAACTTTATTAAAAAAAAGAAAAAGTTTTAAAACTAAATTTTGAACAAAAACTTAAAAAGATTTAGAGATAAAAATATATCTAACTTTGTACAATAAATTAATTAATGCTATTGTATAAAATGGAAATGATTATTAATTAGTCCAAGTGAACTAGCCTTTGGGCATTTCAAAATGTATAATTAAAGGTCAGATAGGAGAGAAAAAACAATGGGAACAGAATGGCCAATGAAAAAAATCCCTCGGGAAATGGACCTCAACGAAAAGACCATCACCATCGTCATGACGCAATGTCCACTCAATCCAAAAATCTAATATAAAAGAAAAAGTTTGGAAATAAATTTTAGTGAAGAAAGAGCTGGGAAAAAGATAGAGATGTGATAGAGAGAGATGGGTTAGTGTGGGGAGAGTTGGAGAAGGGATTGATAAGACGCAGTCTTCAATTCCTTCAGTTTTTAAAAAGGAAAAAGAGGAATGACCAATCGTTTTCCTATATTGAAGACCACAGGACATCGTGGGAATTAATGCCTTACAAGCAACTAGAAAGTATGGACTTTTCTTTTAAACCGTAAGAACTTTATGAACTCTAATAAGCTTTAACTATAATTCTAAAACTCCAGTATTTGAAAGGAATAAGAACCTTAATTCTAAAACTTGTTCCCTATTTAATAGAAATAGAATCCTATCTGGCCAACATAAATTATTATTAATAATGAATTTTATTTGATGTATTTTTTTTTTTAAAAAATCATTTCCATTTATTTTTTTTGTTCTGTTAAGTTTTATTATGATTTTTGTTTTTTCGTTAAACATAAACTTAATAAATGTTAAATTTAAGTTGGGCGTGAATGGCTGCATAGATTTGTAAACTTATATTAGTTTAATTAAGGGAGGGTAAATCTTAGGTTATTTGTTTCTTAGTTAAATTGGGTTAATGGATTGGATATATTGGTGTAATTAGTAAATGTAGCATGAGATTCGCTACTTGCAGGATCCTATTATACGCCGCACTTGGGCAAAATAAGTCCCATATCTCACTGACCATCGGAAGCAGATGGTATTCCCTGCTCATTGGATCACCCCTTTTTAGTCTATGGAATGGGATAGTAAGACGGAACACACAGTCCCTTCCTATGGAGTTTTTTTTTATTGTTCTTCTCGCCAGACAGATGTAGTATTCCTGCATTGGACGAGAGTCAATGTCTTCTATAACCATGCTGTTTAGATGTACATTCCTGACAGTATGGTATTTGCTGTCGTATTCATGCTGCATTGAATACATCGATGTATCAGATTGATGTTAGTTTGACTGCAAACTTTTGGCCTAAGGTTAAATAAGGGATAGAATATTTTCTTTTAAAATGCAATCTATCTAGTCTATTCATACTCGACACTTTAATAAAATATTAAATTCATCTGTGCGAACTTCAAAAACAAAAGTAAAAAAAATAAATTAAATGTTAAAGTTAGACTAAAATAATAATTCTAAATTACATATATGTTTAATAAATGTTTGTGTGTGTTATTACTGGCAGTGGCTTATTTTTTTTTTTTTTTTAATATTGAAAATATTTTTAAATAAGAATTTATATTTTATAAATCTCTGCCTCACTGAACTAGTGGCATGGGGTGACGGTCAGAATAAAACATATGTAAAAGTTGGATCTTTAGCAGCGCGTATCTGCCTACTCTATAAATTTTCTAGGTTCAAGTAGCCTAGTGGCGCAATCCATATCGACTGTTATAATACATAATAATTGATATTTTCAATGGATTAACAAGGCAAAATAAATGTATTTCTTTGAATACTTAGAATTTGTTTATATTCCAATACACGTTCTTGAGGTTATTGCAATTGTATTAACAGCATAATTCTACTTTCTTAGCAAGATATTTTATACACCTTGCATTATTAGCTTCTTTAATATATTCATGATTTTTATTTGATTAAATTTAAAATTGAACATAATTAAAGGCAAAATTAATAAAAATCAGATTACATTTTTTTGTAAATAACTGTTTTAATGTATATTTCAATATGAATGGGCAATTTGTTTTGAATAAATTTTATAATAATGACGAATATATGTTGTGGATTTACAGCTCTGAGAAAGCTTGTTGACAGTCAAAAGAACTATTTTTCAAATTAAAATAAAATATTATACTGTGTGCATAGAAGGTGTTGATATTATTTTTTTTATATTAATTCTTATTTGTGTATATATAGTTATTTAATTATTTAATAAAAACTTATTTTGGTACTCAAATATTAGTCCAGACACCAAAATTAACTACAGTAATTTCAATTATTTTAAATGCATGTGTATAAAGTGACTTATGTTAAGAATTGTTTTGTTTGCATTATTTAAAAAAAAAAATAAAAAATACTCAAAATAAAACTGATTACATAAACAACTCAGTTTTGTCAATTGGTCAGAATTGTTCCGATTATTTGCTGTTTGGTTTTCGAATGTCACCTGATCTTCAGAGTAATTGCCAAAATAATTGGAACATTTTAAAGATCAACAATAGTTTCAGTTAATTTTATTTTTTTACAAGATATAATTTGGGTACTTTTTTAAAAAATAATGTAAACAAAACAATTCTTATTTTAATACATATTATACACATGCATTTAAAATAATTGAAATTACCACACTATAATCAATCTTGGTGTCCAGACTAATACTAAGTACTGTACCCTTATTTTTAATTAATAATTATAAAACAAAAAAAAATTCTGTTGTCACTTTGTCAAAGAATAGCATTTACATTTTGTACACGAAAAACAAGAAAAAAGAATTATTCACAGAATGTATGTTACTAAAACTCAATAAAACAAGGTGTTAATATTATTTCTTGAAACTTATAAATATACATTTTTCTATAGTAAAACAGATTTTGAGATGTTAAAAACATTTAGTAAAACTAATGTGATCATATATCTTGCAATTGGCCTGTGTAATTTAATATAAATGCAATAGTCGCAGACTTGCATATAATAATTTGAAAATAGTTTTTATATCTTAATATATCTATTTCAATCTAATCTGCAGTATCTAGGCTGAGATTAGGCAAAAAAAACAACCAAACAAATAAATAAAAAGACTATAGACTATGAAAAAGAATATTTTTAAATATAAATATTTCTAACAAATTAAAACATATGGATAAAATTACTCCACAATAACTTCAATTCTAGAACCATTTCCAAAAACCAAGAACAATGTTCACTATTTTTTTTCCATCATATATTTTATTTTTCTTACATCCTAATCAAAAATAAAAATGCAATGATAATTTTGAAAGCAGGATATAGTGTTTACTTTTATATATCTGATTTTTGTTGGTGTGAAACCACAAAAAGAATTGTTGTCTGTATATTTGCAGTAATTATTGAATTTATTTTATCAACTATGCATCATGTTTGATAAATTTTTTAAAAATATAGTGTATAAAATTACTTACTTAGTCCAATGAATAAAAATCCGTTTATAAAGATAACTCTTACTAATTAGCAATATTAGCCAAAAACGAAAATGCACTTACGTTATCTATAATTAAAAGCTTTATTTTTCATTTATTTAACAAATTTTATTTTGGAATCTTCCAATTACAAAAAAAATATGTGACTAAAAAAATGATTTAAATTTGAGAAAATATTCCAACTCGAGCTTTTTTGCAGATTATCTATTACTGATAATAATGTTAAGAATTTACTTGGTCAAATAAAAACAATTATAATTTGGAAACATTTTTCTGGCTAGCGCAAAGCAAAAGTTTTTTTCTTCATTCATATTTAACTAAATAATATCTAGAAAAAGATAGCTGTCTTTTTAAAATAATGTACTTTCGATTACGATATAAAATCGAACAGCTTCAAAAATTATCAAATTTGAGTGGGGTCAATACAAAATTATAATACATAATTTTTTAGCATTTAATTTCCAACAATACGTTTGAATATTATAATGCATAAATTACAATTATATAAACTTAAGATTAACACATTATAAATTAAAATCAAAAAAGTAAATTCGTGCCACCTCATCACAATCAAATAACATGCGGCTTTTCCAATAAATGCAATTTTATTTTGAAAACAAACGTGAAATAAAAAATTGTAACAGAATTCCGTTCTTTAGAAAATCTCCTTACCTTTATTGTATTGAAATTATAACTATCATAAAGTAAAAGCTTCTATAGTACATTCAGTAAATAATAGAAAAATGACTACATGCCGACAACAAACATGGAGTTACGAGAAAAAGACCGAATAGCTTCCGATATTTAACGAAATTATCTAAACGCGAAATGTTGTTACATCTAATTGGATATAAATCTTAATCTTGAGCCAGAGAAATGTTTGGAAATTTAAAGAAAAATAAACGTAAAAAAATATATCTATAGAGTATGAAAATTAAAATTCATGAAAAATATATATACAGTGTACACAAAATTTTATTAAATTTCGGGTTAACCTTACATTATTACAAAGAATTTCATTGGCTCGTTTCCTTTCAGCACAATTCTCTAAGATTTGTCATGGACGTAGAAATGTTTTTCAACTTGCATTGTTATAAATTAATCACTAATTTAGATTTATTCTAAAATCACTTTTGTTATCAACATCGGGTAAGTTAATCATATTGCTAATCATATTAAAAATTTTTTAATGTCGATTCTACTCAAAGTCTGGAATTTCATACTTTTTATTCTATTTGAGGCTATTGATCTCCAGGAATATGTTTGTTTTGAAATTCTGAAGAAGTAAATGTCTTGTAAAAAACATTGTTATTTCATAATTTATGTCAAACTTGTTATTGTGATCGAAAATGTGCTTGCATTATATATGCTAGCCGTATTATTTTTAATTAAAGGTTTATTATTGCGCGCATAATATTTTTCCTAAAGAAATATTTTAAATTCTAAAAGGTTGCTTTTTAGAAAGGGATACTGCCCACTCATAATGATTCATGAATTGGAGTTACGTATTTATTCCGTATATGTTCATTTTAGCACTAAAACTGATTTCTGGGCTTTTACAAAAGTTTTCTGAACAATATTTTTTTTCAAATGCTTATATAAAATACCATTCAGCAACCAGTATTGTTTTCTTCAAGGACGTCAACTTGAAAATAAATTAATTGAGCTTACATCTTGAAGATATAACAAAGATATATTCATAAACATATAAATGCGGGAAACTTGAATTATTTCATATATTTTTGAAATTTAAGTGCTAGGATAATTGATTTTAAGGGGTGATAAACTACAATTCATAGTTTTCAAGTATTAGTTGAATGTAATTATACCTTCAACTTACCCTCGGGCAAAGAAGGAATTACATATGGCTTATGTATGCAGAGATCAGTTTTTATTTTTGTAGTCTCATTAAAATTATTCTCACATTCAGTTTTGCAAAAACTTTTTAATGTTTAAAACGTCCATTTAAAGATTTCACTTCAGTATTATTTATCATTACCGTGTTAAAATGTATAACATTTTATCGAATTTTTCATAGTTCATATATGAAAAATATTAATTTTTATAAAAGATATAAAAGAATGTTTTCTATAACTGAATATAAAAAAGTCTTGTAGAATAATAATAATAGTGTTAAAATAATGTACAGTATTTCTTTATTTTTTTATTGACCAAATAGTTTTTAAAATTGATTAAAAATAGAATATTGTCTTGTAATTCAAATGAAATTGTATAAATCCCATCCAACATGAATAAAAAATTTTGAGCATGAAATTGCACTTTTCTAAATTTAAAATAATTTTCACCTTATATCTCTTAAAATAATTAGGAAGATAAGTAAAAGATAAGTTTTCAAAATGATGTGGATTGATATAATTTATAGATAGTTTGAGATGCGATGTGCTATGCCCTTCGTCTTTATTGGAGTCAGAACTTTTAGCCACTATGCCCAGAGAAACCTGTTAGCCACCTTTTCTTTCCTTTCCATTCCCCACCCTAAGATTTTCCCATATTCTTCTTTATCCTATTCCATCTCATTTCCACATCATCATCTTTGTCCATTCTATGGTCTTTATATCTAGATCACCCTTACCTTTTTTCAAATCCAGCATAAAAACCAAGAACCCACATTCTTTATAATCACTTTGTTTATATTTATTTTCCCACAACTTCATTATTTTTATTCTTTCTACTTGTAAGCATTTACGTTCAATTAACAGATGCTTATCATTTTTCATGCCTTCCTTACATAACTTGCAGACTAAATCATTCAATTTTCTCCATTTATGTATATTCCGTTGTTGCTAATGATCCTATTCAAGTCTTAAACAGTAAACTACTTTCCTTACATTATCATAAATTAACTCATATCCAATAATCTGTTTACTTCTGTATATATTTAAACTTTTTACTCTCCATACTAGTTCTCCATCTCTTCAACTCTCTTTTTTTTATTAATACCTCTCTTCCTCTATCCCATTCGTTGCCACTATAATACTCAACAATTCTAACACAATCTTCCCATCTTTTGCACAAGTATACTGACATAAAGTCTTTATCCAAATCTTCTGCATATCATACTATCTTTCTCATCCATCTTGTTGCCTGTCCTTTACTCATAATTCAATTAAATACTATTTTGACTATTCTCTTACTATCCATAAATTGCAATCTAAAGAACATTTTTATTTTGTGTTTTTGCATCTCTCATATAAAAAACTTGACCATCTCATTTCTCTTTGAATTGCCTCCTTTGTCATCCACGTATCTGTATCGAATGCATGTCTTCCTACTTCTCTTTGTACTTTTTCTAAGTAATCTAACACTCCTTTACTAACATATATCACATCATTACCATAAGTTAATCCTGCTACTTGCCATTCCCTTCCATAAAATTCTGGCTACGTCATAATAAAAAAACACTGTTAATTTCTTTATCAGCACCTTTTTATTTCTTTGCTTCACATCAATTTTTTCTTCCATGCATCCAAGCAATTTCTCTGATTACTTAAAGACGATTCCAAAATAGTTATATCTATTTATCACATTTAAATTTATATCCCCCAATAAAAATTTCTTTATCTTCTTTTTCCTCAGCATTTATCATTATTACTTTTGTTTTTCTTTATTAAATTTAATCCCCATCTCTTTACCCACTCTTATGCACGTCTTCAGCATATTTTTCATATATTCCCTACTTTCTTTGCACAAGAAGATATTATCAGCGAATAAAAGACTTGATAATATACATATACTTCTTCCATTTCTCTCAAATATAAAAAAAATAAAATAGGTGACATAGGGCATCCTTGTCTTAGTCCCACTCCACTTTTAATTTTGATTGATTCTATATTTCCTAATTTGTACGTATAATAAGTATTTTCATACAATTTCCTAATAAGATCTAGTAAAACTCTATTCATTCCAAATTTACTAAACTTACCCATAATTTATTTCTATTTACTCTATCATATGCCTATATCTATAAAAGTCACATCTAACTATCTATCTATCTGTATTCCTACTCATATCTATAAATTGTATGACTACAAATAAAATGTCTTCTATACACCAATTTGATCTAAAACCTCCTTGCATTTCTCCCACTATATTATTATGTATAACATGTTTGCTAAGTTCTCCATCTGAAGGCAGCTTAGAATAACTATGCAATAATACATCATGACAAAGTTATAATACTCTATCATAGTCGATGATAGTTTGTTATTGCTTCCTAGCCTCTCAAAATAAATAAAAAAGCATTTGACAGGAGATTATAGAGCAGAATTTTAATATTTTGAAAGTTGATAGGGTAATTGAAGTTGTAATAAAGAAATTTGAGTAAGAATTGTAATGAATAAGCAAGCTTTAATAAAGTTAAGGGATGCATTATGGCCTGTTTAAATTACATTTAATAAAAAAACTGAAATGTGTCTTCTGTGTGTATGTGTATATATATGTAAAATGTCAAAAAGATCCATCTTTTGTAAAATCTCCACATTATATTCTTCTATTTATAAATAATCATAAAGTCATTGCAATATCCAGGTATAGCTGCTTGCTACCAGTTGGACTTTCAAGAAGATTTAGACCCAAGCAAGTGAGATATGAGCTGAATACGTAACAAAAGAAATATCATAATAAACATCACTTTCAATTGAGAACAATTAATATTATTTATTATGCAATTGCTAAAATAACAAACACCAACATATAACAATTTCAAAAACTCACAGAATTATTATTATACAATGATTAATGTTTCATAAATAGATATTATAAATATTATACATAACTATTACTATTTATCCAAAAGTCTACAAAACTCACAAAAGAAACCTGGGTCCATGGATTCTCCTATTTGTGTATTCTCAATTCTCTAGAATGTAACATCATTAGGAAGACTAATTAATTTGTTATCTGGTATTGCACTTTTACATCCACATTTGTTTTATCATTACAGTTGTCTTAAAATAGCAACTTTAATCTATTAGTTAGAGAGATTTTATAATTATTGCCTTAAGCTTATAAGTAGACATATTTTAGATTTCCAATATTTTCTACAGATAACAAACAGCTGATATTTACAAAAGATAAAAAACAATACATATAATTTTCATTACACATTACAGTTTTAAAAAACTATAGTTAGTATTTAACAATACTAGAATCAGAAACCTCGTCTCATTATCGAGAATCACTTAAGTGTTTATTCACACACATAACTTCTCAGTCTCTTCGACTTTCTTTGGTTTCTTGACCTTCCCAAAGGTGCAACAGTTTGGAACTCTTCATCCCTATTATTTTGACCAATTTGTTGCGGCTTTCTGAGTAATAGGCCCATCCATTATAAGTTATCCATTTTGCCTGTTTCAAAAGCAATTGATAAACATTGACTAGACCAGGTATTGAGGATAAAGAAAAGAAAGTTGTAGATATTTCATCTTTCTTCAATAATAATATCTGAAGCTAGCATAATTGGTAAATCTTACAAACTATTTGCATTGCTGAATGGCACTTTTTGGATTTGTTTGTAAAAGTTAGCCAGAAATGTCTACACATTGCTATGATAAAATCTTGTCAATTACAATGAAGAAAGCTAGTCAAATTTGTTTATTTACAAGAAGAAAATTAATTATAAATTGGTAGAACTGTATCCAAAAACTATATTTATATTTGTATGTATACAATTAAAAAAAGACAGCTATCAAGTGTAAAAGACCTAGGCAAATATTTTCCCATATTTTTTTAAAATATATATTGTTAAATGTGTTCTTGACAAAAGTAAAAATACACTTAAATTTTTGATACATATTTATATGCTTTTATTGTTTTGAATATAATTTTAATTATTTACAACCAAAAAGTATTGCCTTCATTATTTTTTATTAAGAGACAAGTGTATATATTATGTATATTATAATCTATACTTACATATGGTTTAAGAGGCCTCTTTTTAAATTAAATAATTAATCTTTAATCAAGTTAAAGGAAAAATAATCATTGAAGTATATATTAGTTTGGCAATACATTTATTTGTAGAGTAACTTGTGTTTATGTGTATACACTATCCATATATTATAGAATCAGTTATTATTATTAAAATTATTTTGCTTAAATTATGGTCCTTGTTTAAAAAGAGAGAGTTGAAATTGGTCCACCAGTTGTAAAGGTGGCCCACTCCTAGTGATTAGGGGTAAATTAATTAAATTTTTGATCAAATATAATAGGCTAATTTTTAAGTTGCTAATTTTATATGGCCAACAAATGATATCCAAATAGTCTTTGGCAGAAAAAAGGTTCCTCATTTCTGTCTTAGGTTATCACTGACATAATCTTTATAATGATTTCATATATATATATATGATATGGTTCTTTGTATTTTATATTTGGAATTATGAAGACAATTTCATAGAGATTTTATAAATGGGTATATGGTTAACATTGATTATTCAATTTAACACGGATAACTATAATTCACTAACATTTGCAAATTATTGTTTTTTTTATTGAGAATTAAACTGTTAAAAATAAATCATCATCATTTTCAATCATTATCAATCCACTGCAGGATGAAGGTCTTTCCAACTTCAATCCATCTTTCTATGATCTATAGCCTCTCTCCTCCACATCACCCCAGCACAGTTTCTTATTTCATCCATCCATTTCATATGTAGTCTCTTTCTAGGTCTTTTATAATTTTTTGGAATCCAGTTTAAGATTTCAATTGTCCATCTATTATTATCTCTTCTGTCAATATGTCCAACACAATTCTACTTTAGTCTCTTAATTCTTTCACAGATATTAATAACATTTTTGTTGAATGGTCTGAAATCTCTGTATTACTCTTTTGTTAAGTTTCCAAGTCTTGGATTCATGAATAAAAATTGATAATACATTTATTAAAAACCTTTCCTTTCATACACATAGTCATAATTCTTTTTATTATTAAATTATTTCTATCAAAAGCACTCCAACCAAGTTTAATCCTATGATTAATTTCATCCATTATTTTTCCATCTATAGTAATAATCTGACCAAGATATTTATAATAGTTAACTTCTAATTCATCATGATCAATCTTTATTTATTTCTTTTGCTGCCATGATTGCACATATCTATTAGAAAAAAAAAAAAAAATCATTCACACACACATTTATTCTTCCTTCAAAAAAACTTTAACTGATTATAGTTAAGCACTATGAGGCAACTAAGAAGAAAAATCATGGTGTTTTTTGATCTTGAACTCAGAGGTAAAAAACCAATAAACTCACCACATTGGCTAATGTGTGTTGGTAAGCAGCCCATCCATATACATTTACTATATGAATAATCACATAGTAATATCAGCTGCAATGATAAGGCCATATAGAGTGGACATTAGGAATTTGCCTTACCCAGTTCCATTAAGGCTTTCAAGAGGAATCGAAGGGTCTGCAGCCTAAAAAAAAAAAAATAAAAAAAAAATTATAACAACAATTGATAATGAAATCAGTCAGATGTTTATAACTAGCTTAAGCAAATGCATATGAAGAATTAGGTGATTTTTATTTCTTTTTTTATGTGTGTGTTTGAGAAGATTGATATCAAAAATTTCAGAAGCAAACACAAATAAAAATTATTATTGAGCGTAATAATTGTACAAACAGAATTAAAAAAAAAACCCAGGAATACTGGTACATATATCATCATGACAACTTGATATTTACATGCAGAATTGTGAGGAAAAAACACATATATAAACAAATAAAATAAAAAAATTATACCTTTACCATTAGAAATATTAATGACAAAGAGACCAAAAAAAGTATATTATTGTCCATCACTAAAGGATTTCAAGTATTCATTCTTCACTCTGTCTTTTACAGTGTGATCATTTTATGTAATCAAGTTTTTATTAGATTTCTTTGTCCAATTTTTTCCTCTCCTTTCTTTATAGGCTTGAGCCTAGTCACATTAGTGACCACGAGGATGTGTAAATGGTTGTTGATGAAATTTTTTCATCCCTTAGCCATATTATTTCTATTTTATTCCAAAAGATATTTGGATGCCTCCTTGTGTTTGCATTATATGTAAATATATATCTGGTGCACCATAGTGAGAATAGTGTAAACGTAGTGGCTCTATAATGTGTGCAAAGATATCTTTCACATAGGATTGAAGGAGTGTTTGTATAGTATACTTGCTATTTTTGAATAAATTGGGAATTCCAGCTCGAATATTATCTAAGGTAGAACAAGTAAAAAATATATATGACTGAGTTTCTGTTTTTTGCAAAGATGGGCTTTTTATTTTGCAGTTTTTGTCGTATGATTGTTTAATATGAAATCAGAATGCGTGGGTGACATTTATGTTCAGGGACCCAATATATATTCTTCATCTCTACACTGTACATCTTACATAATTTTAGACAATTGACAAATATAGTAATTTTTTTGTATTTAGTTGGAGTTACATGACTTAAAATAATACATGATATAACAGAACTTCCATTCTGTATTAGCAGAAATTATTTTGATAATAATAAAAGAAAAAACTTAAAAAATATAAAATTTTAAAAGATATTTATCAACATTATTTTCAAGAATTTTTATATAAAACTATGGATATAAACAAAATCCTAATGTGAATGTAGCAAAACTTCATTTTTAAAATTGGTCAAACCAATACAATTTGATGGCATAATTTTGAAATCCTTTTAATTTAAAAGATAAAAATTTCAATTAAAATTTCCATGCACACACGTAGTCATTGAAAGTCATAGGATATGCATTTGTGTATGGATACAATATACAGTGAAGCCATGATATATATATATATATCAGCATACTCCAGTTCAGTTATATGCTATCCAAAGTAAACAAAAAATAAAGACATTAAAATCCTTAAATTTAAAAAATTTTGCAATATGACAACAGCCATTTTTCCATTTTGGAGCAACATATATGATCTCATTTATTAATAATATTTCTTCATTTTCCTTTGAAGCACATTTTATTTTTTCTAAAAGTACAGTATTTTGTATAATAAAATGTTTTCTAAGCATAAAACTAATAAAAGTTTTATAAAATTTAAGAATTCCTAAAGTGTCTTTTTTAAGAGATAGAAGTTATCAATTTAGTAGTGGCAGAAATAAAAGAACTGTAAAACATTTTTATACTGTATCAGAAAGTGTAAAGTTTGAAGATAAAGTTTAGTTGAGAATTTGAAATTCGAAATGGCATGTAGGAGTGATTGTATAGATTCTGAAATAGATATACACTTAAAAATATTAAAACAACTAGAAAGGCTGTAGTCTGTGGATAACAAGTCTGCTATTATATTTCCATGGGGGGGGGGGGAGTTGAAGAAAAAGGATATCCAGAATGTGTGTAATTACAATGATAAGTTGTTATCCATTTTACTTAAAAATGTAATGATACAGTGAAGTAAGTTTTTATTTTTTATTTTTTGAATTAATGTGAATTAGTGAACATACACAAAGTAAATATATATGTAAATATGCTGCTTTAATTTATTATTAATAATTTCATTATTTTTTTAAAATTTTGTTTATACTATAATCCTCATTTATATATGTACATAAAAAACATTTGTGTTATATATTTGTGTGTATAGAATAGTACTGCACTTGAAGTTCTGTGAACAACATATCAATAAAATGTGAGTTGTTATACATGATATACAATATATGCAAGAGAATCTTGGAATAAAATATTGTGGATATCATGGCTTCACTATATGAGATTGGCATGACTGCCTATTGATAGTTGTGTTTCCAAATATTGTACAATTATTTAAATTTTGTTTTAGAATTTTGACTAGTTTTTTTTCTTTTTATTTCTACTTTAACCCTTAATATCTGATCGATGCAAAGTATAAAAGAGAAAGTAAAACTTTTAAGTTTAAACTATGATTCTCATAGTCAAATTTTTTTACCTCACATCCACAGAATCATTGATTCTTACAATATAAATATTCAAATATATGCACATACTAATGAATTAAAATTTAGTTATATCCATTCGAAAGCCCATAATTATATTCTTAAAATTATAAATAATAATTAAAAAAACGTTAATATCTATAAATGCACATAGTTAATTAAATTTATAATTTATATAATTAAATTTTAATTTGTTACACATACACACATATCACATGATCACTATCTCATACTAGCACAATAATTGTTATTAAACAATTCAAAACAAAACAACACTTTCCATATAGTAGTGCCATCTTGTGCTAACAAGAGCAATCAATGGATGCCAGAAGGCTCCTCACTGATGAAGGCCACAAGCCAGAAACTAGTCTGGGGATATTGGATGAGTAGGCACTAGATAGGGATTTTATGCACAAGCCTTCTGGCATCCATTGATTGCTCTTGTTAGCACAAGATGGCACTACTATATGGAGAGTGTTGTTTTGTTTTGAATTGTTACATACACACATGTATGTATGTGTATGTAAGTTGTTTTGTCAGTGCATCTGAGCTTTCACTACACCACTTTCAGGCAAGGTAGGGACAAGTTTCTATCCATTTTCTATATATAAATTAAATAGTAAAAGACACGTAGAACAATGAGATAAATAAAATAATTGTAAAGTATTAATAGCCGAGGGCACTTTCAGTGCTATGAGTCTGGTCTACTGCACCAGAAGTGTGCCCACTATTTAATATTTTAAATCTATTTAACATATTGATATAGATCTGTTTTATTTATATATGTTCATGTTGTATGTATACATTACATATAAATATGGAAATAATAGATTATATATAACAGAACAGAAAGTAACTGAAGCTTTTAATGAGTTACATAATGGAAATAAATTCTCAAAAGTCAGATGATATTACCTATTCTTTAGCATTTATTGTTATTTATGGTTAGTTTATTTGTGTGATTTTAAATGAGGAAGTGAATTCGATCTGTTGATTATATGTATTTATAGAATAAGTGATAAGAATCACCATTTAAATATATCTGGATATTTAAATGTATCTAGCATAGTTTTCTAATCATTATGCAAGTTTTTTTATATGCTTTGCACATATTGTTTATGATAGAATTGAGATTAACTTATAAAAAATAAGAACTGAAACCAAAGGATATTGCCAATAATCAAACAGATTATTAATCACACATATATGGAGGACTTAATTGTATTTCTTCCTTCTGAAAAATTCCATCCCCTGCTCACTACCAATAATCAAATTCTTACTAGCAAAAACAAATCATTTATGTGGAACATATTTATTGGGTAATATCATTCCTGCCATTTTTATCTTTACACTCCATAAATTCTTTCTAAAGTTTTCTAATGCACTTACTTATCTTATAATGCCATGAGAACCATTATTTAAAATAAGATTTCTCCTTCTATAGAGAGCACCATCAGTGCATTACCTAAAGCATATCTTTTAATTCTCACAAAGATCTCACTAGTCGACATCTTAACTTTTTTTAAAATTACTTTTTTTCCTACCCATCATTAAATATATCATCTCATTTACAAAAACAAAAAAACAAATTTACTCTTCATTATCAAACAAAGTGGAACAAAAAGACTGGCATTCAACATCAGAAAAATGCAAAACATGCAAAATTCATTGGGCTCTCATGGAATTTTGATCTTTTATCTTTAGAGAATCATTAATGATTTAACTAGAGTAATTAGTAACTTTCCAAATATAGATAACCTCATTCCTATCAATTCCACAGATTTACCACCATCCATTACTAATAATTTATCAAAGTATTAATTAACTTCACAACCAAGTACACAAATTCCTCTCATAATTTCCATATTAATAAGATTAGATATTGGGAGACATGAAATAGAAAACAAAAATAATATATATAAAAATTCTTATTTTTTTCTATTGTCTGATTGGTGATTGTCCAATGTAACTTGTCAAATTCACAAGGTGTATTTTTCAATGAAAAAAATTATTTGTTCCGCCATTATCACATATCAAATAGAACAGATAATGGGGGAATTTCTCACATTTATTTAAAACCTTTTGTTTAATTTACATTAAATTGTAAAAAAAAAAAATTAAAGCAACCAATTAAAAAATATATTTAACCAAAACTACTTAGTTTGGAGTAAATAATGCTGTCAAATTCATGTATGGTAATTGGCAGTCATTACTTTGGCATTCGACTGGCTTCAGCCAGCATTTTTGGTAGCTCCTTTCAGGGTACCTGGGACCATTGGCACTGAGTAAATGAACTTGGCTACTGTTTGTATATTTTGTGGGAAAGGTCACTAGCCAGCTGCAGAAACAGCCACAAATGTCTATTTGTAATTCCGCTTTAAGACATTCCGTGCTTTCATGGTCTGTTAATCCCCTAATATAGTTAAGATGAATGATATACTCAGCAATATTTAGTAAAAAAAACATATTTCCATTAAATCTTAAAGCAACCAATTAAAAAAAAAAACTACAAATATATTTAATTTAAAAAATATTACAAAAACAGTTTTTGTAAACGGTAACTAATTAATAAAGCTAAAAAACCTTATTTTGTTCATGATGCTGTTGAAAAATCGACAAAAAAATGTAAATTTTTTATTCAGAGGCGCTCTATTAAATATATAGTTGCACCATAGTGCTGTCAAATATAACAAGTATATTTAAAATTTTAAATTTAGCTTTATTAAAATGCTTTCTTGATTTACCAACAATCCCCTAAAAAAACATATATTTACATTAAAACTTATATAAACTTTGTTAAAGTAACTAATTAAAAAAAAATACTAATATTAGATTTAATAATATTTAATTTTTATTATGAAGAATTTAATCGAAAGAAATAACAATGTGAAATTAAACATCTGGCATCAAATAACTTTTTTTTCTTCTGGTAGTCAGTATCAAACACCTAATGAAGAAAATCAGATATTAGTATTTGGAATTTAAATGTCTGGACTTCTTAATAAAAGATAATGTTTAAGTCCTATCCACCAATTGAACTTTTCCCCCTATAAATGATACTTAACAAATATGAATCTATCATATGCTCCATATAGATGAAAAAACCATGGAACATTTCCTATTGGAAGACCTCTCCCCAATCCTACCACATTCTTATTAGTGATGTTACATGCTCACAGACTAATCAGCCTCATTGATAGCATATAGAGAGGCCTTTTTCCTAATATAAGAATCAGCACTTTAATTTTTTTCACATTCTGGTTCATAAGATGTTATCTAATTTTTAATAAAAATGTTCTTTCTAAAAATATTAGACAATATTAGAATGAGAGACCAAATATACAAACTAGCAGATATTTTTGAGGCTACTTGGAGTTTAGTCTCATCACATTATCACAATAATTTAGGTATTATTTTTCTTATATTTCTTTATAAGTGGTTACTGTAAACATTGATTATTTTTCAAAATATAATCGATGTTTGGTACATTATCTCATTTATATTAAATTATATAAAGATCATGGATATAACCCTAAAACTATTAAAAATATACTTTTTAATTCTAAAAAAATCTTTTTTAATTAATCACACTTCTAAGTAGAATGATTATAATCACGATAGTAACAATATTTCAAATAATCATATATATTATTTATAATACTTCACTCATATAGACTTTAATGCAATTAATTTTCTTAAAAACTTCTTTATTTTCTTACAGTTTCGACTGTCCAGCAGTCTTCTTCAGAGCTACAAGATTTGAATAATACAAATACATAATTATCATTTCACATATATATGTATAAATCTTATATAAATCAAATATATATATCTCCATCATTTTGCACACATATATAAAACACACACATATATACTGTAACAATATTTATAAATTATATATAATATGTATTTGTAATTATTAAATTAATATAAAAGATATGTATTTGTAACTATAATTTGTAACTATTTTAATATGTCACATTTGTAACCATAATAAATATTTAGATAGGGGAAATTATTAATTATTAGATATATGCCTATCCAATCTGTACCATTTGTAACTATATTAATTCATCATAGCATAGATAAAGAAATTATAGAATCACTGTGCCACTTGAAAATATCAGCATTAAAGATTCTTGGTATTTATTTATATATTGGGGCAGTCATTTGAACAATAAAACATACTGGCCATTGTCATCTAATAAAAATAATATTAAATATAGCAACTGAATAAAAGTACCCACTGTGAGATTCCTGGAGTGCCTTATGCTTATCTCCAATACTAGGTTCTTCTAACAAAGAATCCTTCCTATTCTTCTTTCCAAATATATAAGACCATTCATGGTCATATGCACACACGGGTGCTATTCATGACAACTTATAAAAAAATATATTTTATAAAACTAATATTATGAAGTTGGAAAGGGATGATATCACTCTTTATTCAGTTTAGCTAAGTACATGTGTTTTCCCATGAGCGCCACTAGATTGTTTTCAATCTAGATAAGTATCTATTTATAGTGTACTTGAGTTCAAACTCATTCAGTACATATTTATTACACATGACTTGGATGACTATTGAACAAAAATGACATTCTTACATTTTATCTATATTGATAAAATTACAAGATCCCAATATTACCAAAGTTTATACTATAGATCAAAGATTCTTATAGACATTGCTAGCTCATTAGCGTATATTGATGAACAGACATGTATAATCCTATTAATGGCTTCCAAACAAGCATGTGAAGACCATTATTGATATTGATGGCCATTTAACTAGATTATTTATCACAATAAAGGTAATAATGATGATGATGATAATAATATCATAATAATGATTATAATAGTGATATCATAATAATGATTATAATAGTGATGATGATACCAGCCATGGCTTATCAATAAACTCACAACAATAAATTCATCTTTATAAACTTATAGGCATCTATTAAAATTATCCTATTTCATACTGGGATTTAATAATACTAATGGTGATGATTGATCATCATGAATCTCTTTGCATAATATTCAATTTTCTATAAACCCCTATTTACTAAAATATATTCATTACGCTAAACATTAAATTTAATGATTATAATTTATTAATGATGATTGATGGCGATCATAACTTTTATATAGTATTATTTGAAACATTTTTAACTAATAACATGATATCCATCTTTGATGAGGATGATCTAAATTCATGGACACAACACAATTTTAGCTTTCTATGTTGAACTATAATTATCAAAATTTGGTTATTCTCAAGCATAATCCTTAAATACTTAAATATCAACATTCTAGTTTACCTATTATTTTGCGGACGCTTAATATTTGCAAGTGATTGCTCAATATATACGAATGGTAATACTTAATAACTGCGAGCAATGATGATGAATTAAAATGATAGAATTAAGACAAAAAAAAAAACACAATATTCTTAATAATAACTCGGAAACCAATTAAGATATATAATTATATTTTATTAACACTACTACTCTTTCTTTCCTTCTTTAAAGTCAAATCGACAATTAAATAAATGGCTTATTAATATAAAAATTTATATAAGTATAAGCAAATAAACTTAATATATAGGTTTGTCATTTTTCTTGATATCTCAAAATAAGCTGACTTAAATCAATATTAGAAAAAAAAATACATATTCTATAAATGCTTATTTAAGACTTTTCTTACTCATCATATCATAAAATAAATTTCAGGTGAAACTTGTATATGTTATTTCATTTCCATTCAAATGTAATGCCCTACTTTTCAATTTACCATTTTAAACTAATCATATATAACCTATTCTTTGATGTGTTTGGATAAGCAGTTACACATTCACGCATTCGGTAATGTTAACATATATGTTTAAAATGTATACCCATAAATTACATATATAAAAATATCTTTTTTCTTTTGCAACCTTATAGCGAAAGAAAATAAAATACATATATTAATTTTTAATATGCAACAAGATAAAATAAAAATAAAAAACATTATAAATGCATATATCTATAGGTTGCTCATTATCATTAACAACTGAAGAACAATTAAAAAAAAACATTTCAACATTACAATATATAATAAAAAAAAACAAAAAAAAAAAATAATGAAAAATTTAAGTTTAAAGATTTAAACTATGTTTGTGCTATGTTGTGAGATATTGCAAATAACTATAGATAAACAAGTCTTTAATGTTTCTGTATCAAAAAAGAAAATTGCTTTGACCAGTAAATTAAGGTTTACTTTTAATAAGTAAAAGAATAAAATCGGTTAAAGAAAGTTCATATTTACCCGTCTACTTTTTACTTCTATTAATGTCCTGAATTTGAATTTTCAGACTGCTTTTCTTTGCTCACCAACAACAACAACAACAAAAAAGAAAGTTATTGCAGATACTTTTAAGATAATGCTGAATCAATTGACTTGCTTGTTTCTTCAATTCCATTATTATTCACTGTTGATTGGCTTCCTTCTACCATTTAAAAAAAAATTATTATAAGTACTTTGAATAAGTAGGTACCGGTGGATTTGCTTGTCTCTCTCCTTTAAAAAAAATAATTGCTGTTGACACTTTAGATGATTGAGGTAAATCAACAAAAATTTGATTTATGGCTTCAAACTTGGTTCTACATGGCTGTTATAAATTTTCTTTTCCTCCTATTTCCTCTTCTCCATTCATTCGAAGGTAATGAGCTTTTAATAAGCCAGGAACTAGAAACAAAGCATTCCATATAGCTTGTGTGGTTGGCTTCAAAATCTATCATTTTGTTGGTTATTACTGGATACATGACTTCATAGACAGATCAGCGATTTTGACTCATTCTGTATTAACCAGGAAGCAGAAAAAAATGGTTTAGCAATGCAGAGGCATAGTATTATGCATAACCAAATATGTTAATATCATTTTTATATAATTATTACTAACTTCTAATAAATTCAATCTTGTTCCATTTCTCTCCTCTTCTTTAATATTGCTGGAAATTGCTTTATATAAACGCACATTTCATTTGCTCTTTTTTTCAACTTTCAAAGAGTGAGAAAAAAAAATTAAAGCGTTCACTCTCTTTTAAAAAAAAATCAGAGCTTACATTTCTGCTTAAGAATAATAACAAGGAAGGACCGACTGAGTTGAGTCTCAAAATAATAATAATAATCTGAGTGACTCTCTCTCTAAAAAAATTAATGACTAACTCATCATCTCTCTAAAGAAATTTAAGACTAACTGATTAAAAAAAATTGTTTCAATCATTTATATCGCGAATTTCAACCAAAGAAAAAAAAACATCTGGAAATCTTTATCTTAAAAAAAAAATCAAAGCTTCACAAGTTTGACGTCGGTCACAATCAATAAAGACTTAAAATTGATCGCTATCGTTATCTACATCAAAGCACCTCTTTTGTAAAAATAATCTTAAGACACAGATAACAACAAACCTGGAATCTATAGCCATCAGGAATACGTGTAAAAGCATCTTTGTGTTTGTACAGATGTATTCATTCTTTCACACGTGTACATTTTTTATCTCCTAATCTAACAATCTTAATTGCCTTATTTTACACTTTTCTGATTTACTCTATTTTAACAAAATGAAAGTTAAATAAATTTAACACATATTATTTAATAAAAAAAAATTATATAATAAATCACAAAACTGCTTATTCATAATAATAAATCTATACATATAAATCTCTGTATGTATAAAAGAAAAAAAAAATTTTTTTTAAATAATTGAATACTATATATATATATCTACAATACATATATATCAAAATATACACATATTGAAGCAGATCTGATGCTCAGATCCTGCTTCACATCCCACATCCAATCTCCTACCATCTAACTGTATTCAAACCTGCCTTTACGCATGTATATACATAGCTAATAATATATATATTTCTTTTGGTTAGTATTATAAACATAAATAATGTAAACACATGTATTTTAATTTAAAAATATTTTATTTCATAATAATATTCTCATGTGTATGCGGGCGTAAATAATAAATATCTATATATTTCAGTGTAGGAGATTGTGAATAAATTAATAATTATATTATATATAAGATATTATATATGAAACTTATTATTTTTTCATATATAATTTTGTAGCCAGAAATGATGCAATCTTGTTAGATAGTCTCTCGAAAAACAATTACCCGGAAGACCCCTTAGATTAAAGTAAAAGATTACGAATTGGTAATAATAAAATAAACCCATTAGTGGAAATTGTCCACGCTAGCTTGTTTTAAAATCATAAGATATATTTTAAAACAATCGTTCGAGAAACTGATAACAAACTTGCATTGTTTCAAACATCTTACTAGATAAGAGTATCCGGTCAAACTATTCCAGATGAAACTTAAGTGCTTAAACCGCCTCAGGTCCAGCAGTAGTTGCTAAGTAACAGCTTCAAAATAAAAGTATATATACTGCTGGATTTGAATCCACTAAGAGGAGTCCATTAAATAACTATGTTGTTATACATATTCCACGCCAGTTTTAATTCTCACTCAATGTGTCATGAGTAGGAAACTTCGCCTTGTCCCTCCGTTCTAATATGCTGTTCCTATGAATGAAGCTCTGCATCCCGTACTACTGAACTTTAGATATTTTCCAGTAAAACGAAATGCTATCTCTCAAATAACAATGCTACCCTAGATCTCGTGAAAGAATACCGATCTACTGATTCCTAGTGAAACGCTCTTCCAAATAATCAAGGTAAAAGAACTTTGACCGCTTATAATTTCTAAATCCTGCCTTCTCTGTAATATTTATATTTTAAAACATCTATATTAAATGTCTTCAAATATGTATTCTGTAACTCTATATAACTAATCTATATTAAGCTTCCCATATAATGTTTTTTTTTCTTTTATTTCCAAGCGGCAAACAATTTTCAATTTGATTTATGTATTTATACTTTAAAATAAATGCCAATAGTATTCTAAAATCGCCAGCATATAATTTATTTTCGTTTCCCCACCCATCATTTACTGGGTAAATAATTTATAATTTGATCAAAACAAGTCTTATTCGACTTGCCCAGGTGCTCACGATTTTAGATAAATAAACTAATTATATTTTTCATGTTTACTGCCGAAAAACAGATTTGACGTCTGTTTTTCACATTCTCCTTTCTAAATAATGCGCTATCTTTTATTCTTAAATTATATTATATATGTAAAATCCATCTTAGCTATTACCACCACCCACTTATTTTGTAATCATTTATATATATTTCACAAGGGCATCGACTAACCAAAATTGAGATTTATTAAATGTGTAAAAAGTAATGAATAATATTAAGTAACATAATGTAAGGGGGAGGGGGATCTTAAGAGCTTAGTTTTATATTTAAGTATAATTATTACCCATGTTTGCTTAGTGAAGCCATATCATTACGCCGAATATTTCATAATTCGTGGGCAATAAATATGTTCGATAATCTTTAATCTTTAGAGTTTTGTTTATATTATATTATTAAGTGTTACGTGCATAAAGGCCATTTCGTAGATATATATATTTGTGCTTCTTTCTCACAAGGAGGCATCCGCGAAGTTGGGCCCCATCGTCATTCTTAATGTCCTTGAACCAGGCTGTAAAACCACCCTGGGGACATACTTGGTCTTATGTGCATGCTTTATATGGGGAGCGATCTGGAAAACCAGCCCAATAATGACATTGCCGACCACTCTTCGTCATCCATGATTCGCTTGTACTTCACTCCAGGGAATCTTGGACTCTTTCATTCGTCAAACCGACCCTGCCTACGTTTGCAGAGGAAATCGGTCCATTTAGTTATTAAAAATTCATGAAGCACACTCCAGGATCCATAATTGGACCAACCCTATCAGCCGCCATGCACACACCTCCTTTCAGTGTCTTATTAGTCGCCCAGAAGTATTCATAAGCCGTAATGAAATGATTTCATTAAACAGACATATTTCCATTAGTTTAATATAAGTATTAATGCGATAGATTTAGTATCGTTTATATAATTATTCATTACCCATCCCGCGCATTAATTATCTATAACTCAATAATAATATTGAATGTAACCAAATATAATATCTGCTTGTAAAATTATTGTTGTTTAAATTAAGTAAATGCTCTTCGTTTCTGGGGGTGTAATAGTATTCCAACAATGTATTCTAATAGCGCTAGTTCATTAAATCACACATATATATTATTGGCATAGCCGCAATTATAATGTTATTGTTAAATATGAATCAAACACATATATATAATACGTACGAGGCTCATGTCAGGTAAATAACCCGACATAATTTTGTTATTAATAAATCTTAAATATATATATATCAAACTCGAACCATTGCTTTCTTTTAGTTAAGATAATATATTAAGTTATTACTTGTGCTAAATATGACTAGATGATCTCCGCTCAATACATAATTAATATGCTAGGTCATGAGCCTTTATTGTCATAAAATATAATAGTTATTAAGTTATTCTATCATAAGCTTAGCCTAGAGTCTTTTTGTGTGTCTCCGATGATCGATGCCGGCGGATGAGAAGTAAATTAATCGATGTCATCGGGATTGTTGCTCATAATGTTATAGATCTGGGAAATAGGCAAATAGGGCAGAGTTCATGAGTGTTCCTGACCTGTGTATCTTGCGCACGAGTGGATTCGAGATACTTTTGCCTAGATGCTAGATCTTGTTACGTGAACATACAAATCCGACCGGCACAATATATTATATACACATATAATATTTCAAATAAGAAATGGATCAAACGTTCATACTATACTAAAATTTATAATACATTATTAAAAAATTATATTGATAAGCATATAAATATTGGATGGTTGAATAGTAAAAGTGGATTAATTAATAGATAATTATAAATTAAGAGTTGACATAAATTACAAAAAATGAATTCTATATAAACTTGTTTTTCAATATGATTTACTATGGTTATACAAGGAAACAGAGATAATAGCCATAGAACATAATGCAATTAATAGTCAAGATGATAAATCTGCTTTATACATTCATTATTTAACATATGCACATAAAATAGATGCTACAAAAAATATTAATCCTTTAAATTACATTAAAGATCCAAGAAGAAAACAAATATATGAAACTTATTAAGCATAATTTAAATAATTGTATGAGTATTTATAAAAATTCAATAAATTTAGTTAGCAACTGGTCAATTAAAAATGGAAAATTATATAAGATAGTATATATAAAGTTGTATAATGTATTTATTATTTATTCTGTATGTTGTTATAGTATATAGACAACTTTTTGAAGTTATATTGGATTTCTATATGGATTTATTCTATTTTGTTGATGTTTTACTTCCTTTATAGAAAACTAGATGGTGTTCTGTCTACAATAATTGATTAACATTAAAATAGATGATTAACATTTGAAAAGGGCATAAAACCGTATGCCGAAAAAGCATTTTTATATGTAATTATTATTAATAAATTTATATAGCTGTGTATATGATTTTTATTATTTATTATAATTTAAATGAAAGAATAGCATGATGAGTTTCATTAATTTCCATTTTTGATGATTTATTAGTAATAATTTGCATATGTTTTTTTTTTTTTTGTGGTTTATGAATATCATCTAATCACAATTTATTTATTTTTTTATTCAAAAATGGCTATGAATATAATATATTTCATAGGAATATGCATTTCATAGGAATTTTGACTGAATAGTAAATATAATTTATTTTTTTTAAAATAAAATATTTATATAGATATTTTGTAATTGTAATTTGAAATTATGTCGGAAAATAATGGTTCAGAAGAGTTAAAGGTAATAGTTAATATTTTAATAATAATTGCAAGGCAAAATATTGTTAGTTTATTGAGGTGATGAGTATAATTTTTTTTATTATCATTATGATACATGGTTGTATAGAAGATGCTACATTTATATATGTATTGATGTGAATATGGTTAATATATTTTATAAATATATTTTGTATATTTCTGTATGCTTATAGATATTTCAACATTGTATTGCTTCCATACATGTTTTTGTTTCTCCTATTAAAACATTGAATTGCTATTTATTTATTTTCTATAGCCTCTTTATATATAAATCATTTTTAGTATTCATTTAACATATATATATATATATTGAATATATAGCCTACAAATTGAACAAAATACATTAAAATAAAACAATGATCATATCAAAATTAAAATCTTCATTTTCACTCTTATAAGTATGTGATTTTTCATATTATTATCATTATCATCATTATCAATTTTATCATGTATATATAAATGTATAAAATCTGCATATGGTAAAAATTGATGATAATAATAATAATATAAATAAAAGTACATATTTATAATGTTAAAAAAAAAGAATAAATGTATATAATAGTATTTATGAGAGTGATAATAAAGATTTTAATTTTGATTGCAGTTAATATAAGGGAAATAGAAGTCTATTAAAAAGTCATTTATGAAAATGAAATATTGCACTTGTATATTGTATATATAAATTGACATATATATACTTGTGAGACTTTGAAAGTGTGAACATAGTTAAGTTTTACAAAATAATAATTTGTCAAGATATTAAGATGTAGTTATTCTTAGTGAAACCTTTTTGTGCAGAGACAGGAAGATTTTAATAGATAAATAGCTTGTTATGATATTTTTTTTTGGAAGAATACTTCTTCAAATGAAGGGAGATTGTATGGTATTGCATGTCCTATTAGGTCCATATTTCTATCTTCTATTTTTGGAATTTCTAGATATAATATTTAAAATTTATTTATACATTGATAATTTTTTATTTTGTGAATGTTTACACATGAAAATTTAATTTGGAAAGGTCATGAAAATTCCTTATTGGATCGGATACTTTCATTACATGAATCCTATAATAAAACATTTCATTTTTTTTTTTTTCAGGGAAAATAACATTTTTAATAATGCTAAATTATAACCCAATATTATGTAATTTTTGCACATTACATGGATTATTATAAAATTTATTTGAGAAAAAATTGCAGATAAAGAAATAAATACATCATATGAATTTTATTATTATTAGGAGTAAAAATATATGAGGCCAATATTATGTGAGTACTTAATAATTAATTATACATAGATCATAAATTAATATGCTTCAATTAATTTAATATTTGTTTTCTAGAAGCAATTGCTACTTGTGCTAAAAGTCATTAGTCGTAAACATTAAAATAGGTTTTCAATCTTGGTCATATTACTGAGGCAAGAAATTCTCTTAAAAAATGTGCTGTGCTTAATTCTGTTCCTAGATTCATTGAAGAAAATAATTATAATTGGTTTTCTAACAATGATTTTAAAAGAAACAAGATTTTCTTTATTTGGTTGGATAATAAACATGAAGATTTATTTGAGCAATATAGAGATTTAAACCACAAGTTCAAGAATTGACAAGAAGACACAAATGATTGGTGGATTATAATAGTCCACTATATTACTATAATTTGCTGATTGTTATCACCTGAGACCTTTTTTGTGACTATTTTGACATTATATGTATTTAAAAACATATGTTTTGAACATTGTCACTACAATTCAGATGATTTCATTTATAGGTATATTTAGTGATTCATCTATAGTTGGATGGAAATATCAGATTAGTTATAAAATTGTTGTTACTTATATGATTCCTACAGAAATTATTGAAATTTTTTTGAATTGTATGGAATTTTTTTATTTTACGATACTTATGCCACCTACTGTAAATCTTAATAATTAATGTCAGATGATAAAGCTTAATAAATTCCTATCTTGTGCAGTCCTATTCAATATCTCAAGACTAGTTTCAAGCTAATGGTTTTTATTGAGAAGCTTTGAATCTTGGAACAATCCACCTGGGCTTTAGGATCTAACATACTTTCATTCTAGCAGCTGTTTTTTAACTATCAAGCGATCAATCCAAATTGGAAAACATATACATGTTTTCAATCTAAGCCAACTTGCTTGCATAGTCATATAGATCTGAAACCAGTCCAGTTTCTATATATTGTAGTGTTCTGAGTTTTTTTTTAACAACTACAAGCATCTCTATCATGTGATTTAATTTGTTGTGAAAGTAACAAAAAAGTTTTCTGCTGAAACACCAATATATAAGCTGGTGCCATGTAATAGACATATTTTATTTTGGTTTTATATTAATCTTGGCCATAGGATATAGGATTATAGTTATCAAAAAAACTAAAAACATCATATATTGATTGTGAACTGGTTTCAGATCTATATGATTACATAAGAAAATTAATTTAGATTGAAAATATTTTTCAATTTGAGCTGATATCTTGATAATAAAACAGAAAGGTGAATCATGAGTGCTAGAAGGAATGTGCATTAGATGTTAAAGATCCAGGTGCACTGCTCTAACTGATGTAAATTATAAGCTTAAAACTAGTCTGGGGATATTGGATAGAAGTGCATAGGATAGAGATTTATTAAGCACTATCATCTGGCATCTATCAGCTACAATAAATGGCACAAGTGTGGTGAAAGAAAAAAAGTATGTTGCTAAAACAGTCAATGTGTAAATTGGAGCTTTATGATAGAGTAAATGTTACATCTGATTTTAGGGATGCATCTGTTCAATTTTCGAAATAAACAAGTTAGAAAAAGCTGCAGAAAAATTGTTATCCATTCCAGTAAAAGTAGTTTCAAGTATTTATATGAATAGATCGCTTCTAATCATATATAAATAGATACAAATGATGTAATATTGATTAATCAAATCAGAAAGCATTATAGATATGATACTTGACACCAGATGAATGCAAGTAAAGTGCTATAAGGTGTAATTTAGTTTTTGCTTTCATTGATGTTCCCAAAGAATTTGACTGAGTAATCAGGTAGGATTGTCTGTAGAAAATTTTTCTGGTTGTCCACAAAATTTTGTTTGCTTATATTATGCAGTTGATTTAAAGTAGTATGAAAGAAATTTTATTTCTACTAGTAGAATATCCGAGGACCCTGATATTATAATTTTTGTTAATGAATGTTAATGTGTTAGTTATAGCTTTGGTTTTTATTTTTATACTAGTGGTTTTTGGACGATAATATAAATGTCTTCATGAAACAAATATTAAAATACAATTATATTTTTGATTGTTAGGTTTTTAATGAGAATCTATTAGAATCAAAGTATGTCTTTTTATATTTACATTATATAGATAATTGGGATATTCTTGCAGTTTAAAGAATGATTAAAAATTAATCTTTTGAAAGAAATATATCAACAATTTAGTAATCAATGTTCCAAAATAATAATAATAAACCACAATCATTTTAGTGGTGGAACAAAAATCTTCAGTTCTTTTGACTGGCTAATATCCCCTGAGGTTACAAATCAGTTTAAAAATCCTGCTGTTTGTTTAAATAGAAAAATAGATTTAGATAATGAAATGCAACACATATTTAAATGATAGAGTATTTCATTGTAGAGTTATTACTACTTCAGTTAAATTTGTTACATATTGAGCTACTATTTTGATAAATTTATTGTTGGAAGTGAGACATTGAGCTTTTAGTGACATAGCCTAAGGATATTAGAAAAAAAATCTTTTAAGGATGCTCCTTATTCTAGAAATGTGTAGGTAAAGGAGTTAAAATATTGAAAGTTATTATATCAACAGCAAGATTATCACGGCAATGTTTCTAAAGTTAATTTGCTGAAAAACTAATTTTTTGAAAGGTCATTTTAGTTATTATAAAAAAAAATCTAATACTATTATTTTATATTTGTCTGAAGGTTTGTGATGATGGTATATTATTAGATATGATATGTTGGACTATTTCCATCATCTATGAGTGAATGTTGAATGTATAGAAAATGTTAAACTTTATTTAAACTTTCCAAATACAAACAACTTGTTAGTAATAACACACAAATAGACAATATAATTATATACGCAACTTTTCACTTCTTTTTAAATTATAGCTCCATGATAATAAATATATAAAATCGACATTCCTCCTTTTTCTTTTTAAAACTTGTTTATTCAAACTATAATTTTATTTTTACTCCATACAACGTTTCAACTACATTCTGTAGTCATTATCAACTTTCCATTTTCGTAAATTTGTTCCAACTTGTCTACTGAAGTTAGAGAAAACAAACCGTATCCTTTTTTATTACGTTTGTTTTCTCTTACTTCAGTAGACAAGTTGGAACAAATTTACGAAAATGGAAACTTGATAATGACTACAGAATATAGTTGAAACATTGTATGGAGTAAAAATAAAATTATAGTTTGAATAAGTTTTAAAAAGAAAAAGGAGGAATGTTGATTTTATATATTTACAAATAGCACAAATTAATAATTACACAATGTTTTGAGTAGTATTATTCTCCACTCTTCTTCAGGTGTTGTTGGCCTATATGCACAGTGACAATATTCGCTTAGAAGTTGAACTCACACCTTTAGATTCTTGAATACCGAATTTAAGGTAAACATTCTAACCAACTGAGCTTGATAGAATAGTTTGCCTTAAATTCGATATTCAAGAATCTAAAGTTGCGAGTTCAATTTCTAAGCGAATATTGTCACTGTGCATATAGGCCAGCAACACCTGAAGAAGAGTGGAGAATAATACTACTTGAACCATTGTGTAATTGCTAACTGTGTTATCTATTTGTGTGTTATTACTAACAAGTTGTTTGTATTTGGAAAATTTAAATAAAGTTTAAAATTTTCTATACATTCAATATTCACTCATAGATGATGGAAATAGTCCAACATATCACATCAAATATTTTATATAGCTATATTTTATAAAAATATAGACATATTCTTTCTTTTCTTTCAAAAACTTGATATTTATTGCAGAATTAGCAATGATACATTTCTTTCCTGCTTTTTCAACCATCTTATATGATTTTTATCAGTTAAAATTTTTTATATGGAAAACAAGTTTTAAAGAAAACATTCTTAACAGTTAATAAATTGATGAGTATCATATATGTTTGAAACATCAGAAAAAAAAAAGTTATTAGAGACACAGAGGCAAACTCTCCATACAGTAGTGCTTCTCAATGCAAGCCAGAGTAATCAATGGATGCACTGAGTGGAGCTATTGTATGGAGAGTTTTACATCTGTGAAAAACAGCTTGTGTAATACCAATCCTGCCCAATATCATTATGGTGACTGTGGTTATTAAAGAATCAAAGGCACCAAAAAGTATGGATGCTGAACTGAGTTCAGATTTATATGACTATACAAGCTAATGAGCTTAGCTTGAAAACATTATTGTTTTCATTTGGATTCAAAGCTTTATAGTTAATTAAAAAAATAAAAAGTGGCTGCTAGAGAATTGCATTAGATCCTAAGATCTAGGTACAGTGCTTTCAGATCCAAGGTTCTTCACTGATGAAAGCTATAAGTTAGAAACAAGTCTGGGGATATTGGATGGATGAGTAGGCATTAGATAAGGATTTTATGCACAAACCTTCATGCATCCATTGATTACTCTGGCTTACACTGAGTGGCACTATTATATAGAGAGTTTCGTCTCTGTGAAAAATAGCTTGTGTAAACATAAAGAATGGTTATTGTATGATGTTTGATAGATATTAATGATTTAATAATAAATGTTTTTTTTTTTAAAAAAAAGAAAGAAATGTTATATATATATATATAGTTTCCAGATCATTTTTTAAAAAGGAAAAAAAAAGTGATGAAGATATCAAAGTAATTATGTTTTAGATTAATTTAACTATCTTAATTAGTTTGTTGCTTGTAAAAAAAATTATGGTATTAGAATAATTTTGTAATAATCAAAATATATGATACTTCATTTAATTTAAAAACAATGTTTTTGCTTTATAGTAAATAAAAACTTTCTACTGTTAATGTGCAGCCATATTAAAAACAGCTTACTTTACATCTGTGAGAAATGATGGAAGACTTATTTAGCCATATTAAAAAGTATTTGCTAATTTAATATGACTTGATTTTGGAGATAGATATTATGTAGTTATTTCCTGTTAAAAAATAATCATGTAAAAAAATGAAATAATTTTTACATTAGGAAAAAAAGTTAAATTCCATATGTGAGAAACTGTGATAAAATTTTTTTAATTACTAAGTAAATGAATAAAATTAATTGTCCAAAAGAAAATCATGTGGCCTGTTTTTTGAGAGGTCATGAGGCTTTAGGACATCCAGCAAAGGTATATATATATTTTAGTTTGTAATCCATTTATAATAACTTTGATTCTTAACCAATTGTCACAGGAGTTTTTATTGATATATATTGATACTATCTGGTCTCAGAAATTGAATAAATTTAATGATTTGATTGCACACAGAATTGAGTTTTTTTTTATTTTATATTTTTTAAAATAAATATATTATTTTGTTTATAAGATTAAGCTTAAAAAATAGTTATTGTATTAATTTGATTTCATTTGTTTATTTAAACATCTGTTTTTGTAAACAAGTTCTTTCTAGACTTAACATTATTATTCCTGATAATTTTAAATTAGTTAATCTTCATTGTTTGTGAAATTTAATGTAATATGTTTGTAAACATATGTATATAAATTATCAACAGCTAAATGAAATTTGAAAAGACAATGTAAAATGGTTATGGCTGAGTTTGTCTGATAAGATTAAAGAAGAGAAGCTAGTAGTCATTTTATGGTAAGTTCATATGGATAAGATCTTTAGTGCAGTGCTCTTGCCAAAAACTTAAATGGTATTTGTCAAATTACTATTTAAAATAAAAAAAAATACACAAATTATTGAAAAAATCACATCCAATGATTCACGATATTGCACATACATTTAATTGTAATGGAAAAATAAAGCAGAGAGATTTGAAATCCCATATGAATAAGTAAGATTTTTCAGTCCACTAGAGGGAGCCAAAGACTTTATTTAACTCTATTTCTGGCTCCTCATTTTGTTCCCTTTTCCCTAATTTAGGGAATTAAATTTCTCAAAAACTATCCCTATTAAAAGGGGGAGTTTCTTAGCTCTCTTTTCGTATACAAGCTATATCAACAATGTAATCCTAAGTAAGAATAATTTCAACTTTTATAAAAATGCTGTGTAAATATATGGGAGCCATTGAAATTACAAAAGATTTCTACAGAGATTTTACCTTTTAATGAAAATTTTCATTTCACTTAATTTTGTTGAATGAATGAGAGAGTCTGGTTGTTGGGAGGGCCTCCATGGACCTAAATCCTAGTTCTTTTGAGGGAGGGGGCTGGGATGAGGGCACTGTTGTGATCGTTACCAATGTTGGTTTTTCTCATTCACAAGATAAGAAAAATAATGTTATTTTTGAAATGTTATCATCATGAATGAATTTATCCATGTATTATTGCAAAGTAAGTCGGAGTTTGGCCTCATGATTCTAATTGCAAGTGATTCATTCACCTTATTTAATTTTATTACTTCCAATGTTGTTATTGATAGGGCTGGCCTTTTGCTGTTATGTGATTTTTATGATGGATTAGAATGGTTTTCAGCAGAGACATTTTGAAGCTTGAATTTTTTTTTCTTGTTCTCCATAGTTTTTCCATAATTTTTCCAAAGTATTCGGGATTGCTCTCTTGTGAAGATATTCGAGGCCATTTAGAAGAACTGAACAGTAGATCGATTTAGTCCATATTTTATGTTATCTCCAAGTGCTTTCCTATTTCTCAACTTATCAACCGCAAATTGGATTTCTCAATATTGTACTCTTAAAACACTATTTATATTTGAATTCTAGACTTTACAAATAATTCCTAATTGTATCTTTTAATTAAAATTTTCATTACACTCTACTTGCTGATTGAATGAGAGTCTGATTGTTGGGAACGGCTCCAGGGGCCTAAATCCTGCTTCTTTTGAGGGGGAGGGCTAGGATGAGGGTGCTGTGGTGGTCATTGCCAATGTTGATTTTCTCATTCACAAGAAAGAAAAAAACGCTATTCGTAGCAGTTTTAGCGTTATTGTTATAAACGATTTTATCCAAGTATTATTGCAAAGTAAGCTGCAGTTTGGCGTAATGATTTTAATTGCAAGTGATTCACCCTATTTAAATTTATTATTTCCAATGTTGTTATCTTCAAGTATTTTCCTATATTCTCAACTTATCCATCACAAATTGGATTTCTCAATATTGTACTCCTAAAATGCTACTCATATTTAAACTCTAGACTTTACAAATAATTCCTAATTGTAACATTAATTTGTCTCTAATGGTTATTCTTCTCGTAGATTAATGCTTTGAGTTTCCACGGGTTAATCAATTTCTGAAAATACTATAGACAAAAAAAATTCAATGTACCATTTCAAATCTCCATATTACACTATGTAAATCAATATTTATCTTGTAAAACATTTTATACTCAATAAAGTCTCTCTTTTATATATATATATAAAGTAAAGTTTTATAAAATATGTCAAATTTTGCTTCTAAAATTAGTAAATCTCTTTGAACTATAACTGTTGTTAAAATCATACAAAAAAGCAAACTATCAGGGGTACAATTTCCAGAATGAGGCTATGGACAACAAAAAATATTACACAAAAAAGTTAAGAATTATAAACATATATGTATTGGTGTTTATGTTATTCTCATGTTTTTTGGAATTAGAACATATTTATTAACAAAAATAAATTTAATAGTTAAATAATCTAATTCTTCAAGTCATTAAAGAATTTATAAGCCAATTTGTATTTTTTGCAAATATTAACTGTTTTTTTGCAAATGTTGCTTTGTTTGTCCAGTCCATCTTTCTAGATTTGCATCCATGATAATCTCCTTTACTTAATGTCCCAATAACAATTGCATTCCAAAGGGATTTATTATTCTGGGATGCATTTTTATATACCTTGGCATGGATTTTACAAGCATTTGTTAGATTTTGTTTTATATATCTTTTTGAGATGGATTTTCAAACCTCTATCTCTTATTTTACATTCATTTCTTATAATTAAATGTATCTGCAATCCATTATATTGTCAGAAATGGTTTTTCCAATCTACAATTTTTCACAGTGATTTGCCTTTGTATGAAGTTTCCCCAATTAAATTGTTTTTCAATAGACATACATCTTTTTTACATTAGTTTTATTTTAGTTAGTACAGTGTACTAGATCCATACTATAAAATGTGGAAACAATTGTTCATATTTTATAGTTGATTGCCTTGTGAAGTGTACTTACAATTTTGTGCATGCTGCAGGTATCTAGAAAGTGATTATACTAAATAAAATGCCTAGTATCGTTTTTTTTTAATAGTATATGACTTTGGTATCTTGCCTGGCAGGAGTGAAAATGAGGTTACTCAGGTCATAAATGTGAAAATCCTCCTAAACATAATTTATTGAGAGAAGATACATTGAGAATTGGAACATGGAATGTTACATCTTTGAAAAGAGCTGGGAAATTGAAGAATTTGAAAAGAGTGTTGTGCATAAATAATATTGATGTTATAGGATTGAGCAAAGTGAGGTGGGAGGGATGTGGAGAAGTAAGTAGTGGGGATATAAAGTTATTTTAGCTCAATTAATGGTATTGGCATTGCTGTGGGAAGGAAAATTTGTAATGGTGTGGCAAAGGTTGATTGTATTAACAGTAGGCTGATAATGATGAGAATTTTGGTAATTATACAAGTTTATTGCCAACTAATAGTCATGATGATATTGAAATTGATGAAATATATGAGAAGGTAGAAGAAAGTATTCAATATGAGGGAGAAAATGCATGTATATAGCTATTGGGGAATTGGAATGCTGTTGTGGGGAAAGGTAGGGAAGGGAAAATTGTTGGAAATTATTGTAGTGGAAAAAATGAAATAGGTAGCCAGCTTGTACAGTTTTGTAAAGAACATGGGTTTGTCATTGCAAACACTTGTTTTAACAATCACATTAGAAGATTGTATATATGGAAAGCTCCAGGTGACAAAAAACTTTATCAAATTGATTATATATTGATTCAGGATAGATATAAGAAAGCTATTAAGGGTTCACATGCTTTGTCTGGTGCTGATTTAGATTTGGATCATAATTTAGTTATGGCTAAATGAAAGTTGAGTATAAAAAGAATTAAACGAGGGAAAAGATACGCAAGATGGAACTTGGATAAATTGAGACAAATGGAAAAAGGGAAATTTGGTTTAATATGTGATAATGAATTAAAAAGGATTGTTCAGGATGAGAAATATATTAATAGTCTTGATGTGTGTTGGAATAGAATTAAAAAAGGATTCTTGAAAACAGCAAAAAATGAAATAGGTATTATTCATGTAAGGAAATCTAAACAATCTTGGATAACTGAAAGTATGTTGGAAAAGATGGAAGTACAAAGACGATGGAAGAATTTAAATACTGAGGAAGGGCAAAAGCCATATAAGAGATTTAATAATGAACTAAGAAGTGAAATAGATTTAGGACAAGAAAAATGGTTGGAACAAGAATGTAAAGAGATAGAAAGGCTATATAGCAGGTGAAAGGTATCTGGTTTTTGATAGAATACGAAATATCATTTGGGAGAAAAAGATATGGGTAGTAAGTGAGATTGTAGATAAGAATGGAAAGAGATTAACTGGTAGCAATGATATATTAAAAAGATGTAAAGAATATCTTCAGGGTCTGTATAGTAGAGGAAATAATTTAATTAATTATGAAAAATGAAGATGTTGAAATAGATGATAAAGGTTTGGACATGTTGCTGGATGAAGTAAGAAAGTCAATCGCATAATTTTGAGAGAAATGGGAGAATTTACTATGAATGAAATAGTTGGACTTTGCAATTTGATATATAATAGTGCAGTTTGGCCTGAAGATTTTTTTAAGAACCATAATGATTCCAATTGCTAAAAAGAAGAAAGCTGCTAAATGTGAAGAGTGTAGAACAGTAAGTTTGTTATCTCATGCTTCTAAAGTTTTATTGAGGATTTTAACACAAAGAATTTATGGGAAGATAGATTATTATATTGGAGAAGAACTATTTGGTTTTTAAAAAGGGGAAAGCACAAGAGATGCTATTGATATTTTAGGATAAAAAGATAAAGGAATTGGTATATGTTTTGTGGATTTGAAATAAACTTATGTCCATGTTAAGAGATAAAGGAAGTATTTTGGAAAGAAAGAAGGTTGATTTGGAATATGTATAATGGTCAAATGATAAGAATTAAATTGGGGAGTAAGGAGACTGATGAAGTGAATATAGAAAGTGAAGTTAGGCAAGATGTATTATGTCATCTGTTCTGTTTAATATTTATTTAGAAAACATGCTAAATAATTATTTGGGCTGTGGAGGAGCAAATGTTGGTGGGAGAGTAATAAAGTGTATAAGATTTGCAGATGATATGGCTCTTATTGAAAAGGGTCTTCAGAATATGTTGAATAAATTGGAAGAAGGATGTATGGCATATGGAATGAAGATTAATATTGAAAAGACTAAGTGTTTTTGGATAGGGAGAAATGTAAAAAGACTGGAAATTGGAATTTGTGGTAATATGGTTCAACAGGTAAAGGGATTTAGATATTTGGGTAGTTAGTTGAGTGAGGATGAAAGAAGTGAAGGTGAAGTTAAAAGAATAATAATATTGGCAAAAGAGACATTTGTGAAGAAAAAGAAGATATTTTGTGGACCTTGGGAAAGAGAATTAAGGAAGAGATTAATTAAATGTTATGTGTGTAGTGTATTAATGTATGGTTGTGAGGCATGGACACAGTAATAGAATTAAGAATGATTGGAAGCCTTTGAGTTGTGGACATGGAGAAGAGTGGAGAAAATCAGTTGGATGAGTAAAATAACAAATGAAGTTTTGAAAAGAGTAAATGAGGAAAGAAGATTGATTGAGAATATCAGAGAGAGAAAGAGAAACTGGATTGGACATATATTAAGAAGAGATTATAGTTTAATGAAAGATGTTTTGGGGGGAATGGTGAGTGGAAATAAGAAGATAGGATGGAAGAAATTGACATTTATGTGGAATTGAAGAAATGGGCAAGGAAGAGAATGGAATGGAAGAATGGATGAATTGATGTTGTGACTACTCTCTGGACCTGTCCATTGGACAGAATACTATTGATTGATGTGAAATCAATAATAGCTTATTTGAAATAATGATTGTATTTTGTAAGTAAACTCTTTCAAAATCTAAATGCATGTGTACAATCAATTTTGAGAGCCATTAAATACAAAACAAAATCCTAAATACTTTTAAAGCACCTTTTCAGTAGCTAGTATCTTTCCCTTAAAAGTTAAATAGATAGCCCAATATAAATAAAAAAGTAAATTATTGTGGATTTATAATTTTTAACATAATTGAGTGAATTTTATTAACTAAAATTTATCTTGGAAAAACAGTTTTCGTAGGGGGGGGGGAGTGATAAATGCACAAATAATTTATCACTCTTAACTTCTTTGCAATTTTTTAAATGATTCTATATTTGACTTTCCAATTCATACATTTTTTACTCTTGGATCTACATCTTTTTCTAATTTTTTGTCTTACTAAATCTTTCCTTTTTACCTTTATCTTATTATATTAATTCTACTCACTCAAATGAAATTTACAACAACAAAGATATGGAATAATATCATATATTCTTTTATAATAATCAAACTTTAATTCCCCTACAAAGAGAGATTTCCAACTGCTGACCTTACGAATTATATTTTTGGTAGCCTATATATAGGAAAATAGGATTACTTCAGTATAGGATAAAAAAGAAAATTAAATGCTAAATCAAAATGTTCAGATGCTATCACCTCTCCTTTAAATTAATTGTTCTAAACACATTGTTCTTTTAAAGCAAATTGTTTTGATTGATCTTAAGTTAATTGAAAAGTGTTTCTTAATGGCACTTTTTTGTTGTTGTGTAAAAACTATTAAAAAGAAACTATTGGATGCTGGTATAATAATAAACCATTGCTAATAAATGTTACATTGTTTGAATTCACTCTTTACTGATACAGTAATGGAGTTGGAAATAATAAGAATGAGATCTTTTAAAATGTTATTAATAAAAAAAAAAAAAAAACAACTTTTTTTAAAAAATGTCATTTGATTTAAAATCATGATTTAAATTAGTCAAACCTGATTTGGGTATAATAAAAGTTTTGATCACCAAGCAACAAATATTTTTTCATAAATCCACAATTCCAAGTGTAATGCCATTTTATATTCACAAGTTGTTGCTATGACTTCTCTATATGTGGATGTGATTCACAATACCTTAACCATTTTTAAATCCAATTTGTTATATTTCTTGGTTTGAGTCCAAAGGTCTTTGTAGATATGTTGTCATGATTTAATGAAAGTGTAGAGAATTAAAACAATGATATGATAGATTTGGAATTTCTATCTTTTTTTAAAACTTTCTTCAATATCACTATCAGTATTGCATTCTTTCACTTATATGGTAGGTACATCTTTATCATTTAAACATACACAATTTGCCAACACTTTCTCTAATTATTGATACAAATTCTACAATTTCATAGATTATTCCACATTTAAGTAATTGCAGAGATTACTTTGTTTTCTTGTTCTTTATTATTACTGTATATAATTTTTTTGTGGAATTCTTCAACTTCATGACCCCCCCCCTAATACTAATAATGCCATCTTTTCATTTAAATTTGATAAAACAACTTTTCTTCCAATATCAATTGTGTTATACTTTTGAGACTTATTCTTTTCTGTAGTTTTATTGGCAATTAAACAGTTATATATATATATTTATCATTATAACTTTTGCATCTTTTGACAGAATTCCAGATATTTTATTTTTCTGTATTGATATTTGCTTTGTGCAGTTTAGCTCAGTGGAAGAGTAGTGTTCTTAAAGTTAAAGATTTCAGGATTGATTCTCAGCTGAGTAATGTGAATAAAAGAAAATTCAAGATGAATTGAAACTGTTAAATATTCAGCTGCTACTAGGATACTCTTAACATCATAAATATTTGGGTAGTTAACTATTTTTATAAAGAATAATTTTCATACATTAATATTTTTTCTTTTTTCTTATATTCTTTCATCTTAATTGAAATTTTTTTTTTGGAAAATTGCTATTTTGCAGTTTTAACAGAATATTTTTTTTTTTTTTAAAATTGAATTAGTACAAATCTGATTGATCATCAAAGTTAATTAATATTTTAAAACAATTGGAAATTCCAATTTATATTAGCAGAAATATTTGTCAAGATTAGAAATATCAGCTATTAATAGTTTTTATTTATTAGCTTTGCATTAAAACACTGTACTTAATTGATGATCATTTACTGTCATATTTATTAAGAACATTACAGTCTTGACATACATATTTTCTGTTATTCAAAATATAATCTAATTTTAGCATTTCTATTTTGATATTTTCATATCTATTTGTACTTTTAATTTATTTTTCAAAGAAAAGAATCTAATATAAAAATTTCTTTTTTTCCAGCAAATTTCACAAATCTATGCTCTCTTGTTTTTGTTTTTATATCCCATTTACCCACAATACTTTCTTCTTTCAGTTTTTTCTGATTTTATTATAAAAACTCTCCTGGAAATTTTAAAATGTTTAGTTAAATTAAAAATCATTTTATACATCTAATTAAAAATTCTTTACTTCATCACAAAGAATAAATAACACTTACATGAATTATTTAACAAGTATATTATGGTAATACAAAAAAGATTCTTTTGGTAACACTTTATTATCATCTTCAGTATAAATTTGTATATGAATGTTAATGAAAGAGGATCATCTATAGTGACATCTAAGCTTGCTTTTTGAATTACTTTTTTGTATTTGTATAATTACACCTGAGTCTCATTTTACGCGATAGATAGGTTCCTCAGAAAACACGTGCAAACGAAATCGCACAAAAATAGACGTAACTTACATTGAAAAAGGGGGGATGCGGTCTGTGATTTTTCAAAATTCGCGTAAAAGCAAAGCACCAACGTAAAATTACTTTAAAATTCGCTCAAAAAAAAAAATAAGATAATAAAATATGACCAATAAAAAATTTCAAATTTGAAAAAAATTGATACAAGACAAACTTTTTTTAACTATAATATTTAATTTTATTCAAAATAATATATTTTTATGCATAATTTGCAGTACAGTAATGTACATTTTTTTATACACGTTTTAATTATTAACGCTATTTGCCGATAAACAGGTTCGTTTGCAAACTGGTAAAGATTCTTCATAAGAGGAACTATAACTAGCGCCAACTTCACTTTCATGTTGTTGTTTTAATGGTTTTCTAGTGACAACGTAATTAGTAATTAATCTTTGAGATGATGATTTTATTGTTTATGAAGCTCACGATATCCAGACATACAACCATTTAGCTCTTGTTGGAATTTAAGAGCACGTTCGTGATTAGTGTTATTAGTAAGAAAATAATTTGCCAACTGATTAGAAAGTTGAAGACCTTCTCGAATCATTTTGGAAGTGAAAGGAACAGATTCCACTTCTGTTTCATTATCTTTTTCTACATTTTCTTCTGTATCTAAACTTTTATTTTTGTCTTTAATTTTTTAATTTTCAATTCCGTTTAAAAATCAAATTTCGTTTCACTGCTATTACTCACCTTTTAAAAATAAACTTGCAGACACTAAATGATTAATAATTGATTAAACGTTCTTTTTTAAAAAGCAAAAACAGAATGTGATTTAAAATGCAAAATTAACACGCACAATGTTTGAACAAATTTACATTATAATCTTGTAAAATTTAATGTGTGTATACATAAAATGTGGAAATCATGATTTTAATTTCATGATTGCATAAAATCTTACTATTATAAAGCACTGAAAATATTGAAATTACTAAGATGAAAGTTGAATTCCAATAATATGCTATTACTTTCAATATAACATAAGTGCGCGAAAGTTCGACTTCTGGTGAAACATGAATCGCATAATTTCAAAATCGTGTTAAATAAGTCCGCGTAAAAAGAGACCCAGATGTATTTTATATATATATAGTCATTTTCAACCATTATTAATCCACTCCAGGATGAAGATTTCTGAGTTTAACTCATAACTTCTGTTCTTTATATCACACTAATAAAGTTTATTATTTCATCTATCCATTTCATTTATATTCTTTTTTTGAGTCTTTTATAATCTCTTGACCCAAGTTTAAGACTCCAATTGTCCATTTATTATCATAATCTTTTAACAATATGTCACTCCTATATTTGTTTTTTTTTTCTTGTATAAGTAACTGAAAATGTGACAGGATTATTATACATTTATGTAACGGTATTGAGAAGCTTAAAGTAATGATATTATATATATTATGATCATTTATTTTATCTAGAAAATAAATACAGATACAATCTAGTATCTAAAAAATTTTTTTTTAATTGTAATTCTAAAAGATTGGCTGGTGTTATCTCTGTTAACGTAATTGAGTAATTTAATGCCGTATTATATGCATTTAAAGCTGTATAACTGCATTTTTATTTGTTTAAGAATATGTCAATACCAAGGTTGCTATCTTCCCAAATACTGATTTTGAGAAGTTAATTAAGCCTAACTTTCATAAATTTATCTGTTGTTAAACTCTTATTAAAAAAAAAAAAAAAAGTTTTTTTTTCATTTTTGTTATTATTCAAAGTTATATAACTTTAATTTTAAATGTCTTAATTAACAAATAATTATATTTTAAAAAAAAAACCACTTAAAAAATCATTTTTCTCTGTATTTATTTAAATTACTTGTAAACCATTTCCATGCAAATCTAGATTCCTGTCAAATATAATAATCCCCATTCTGTTAATTGCCCTAATTGGAGTCACATGTTAATCTCAAAGGAATTGAAAAGGGGCAGTTTTGAAAACATAATAGTCACTTCTTTATCATCACTATAAATTGGCCACATTGATATTATTTTGCTTGCTGAATTCTACAATCAAGTTAATTAAGTTTTAATTGTATTGGAGGACAAGACAATTTGTGCTGCTAAAGAGAAACTTATTTGAGTAATCAACCTTTTCTCAAGTTGTGCTATTTTATTTTAATTTCTAAATTTCTATAAATGGAGGAAAATATAACATTTCTGTGGAGACAGGAGCTGAAATTGTGACAGTGCAATTCGAAGTATTATATGTTTTATTATCTTGCAAACTTTTTCAATTCTTTTCAGTCTTATTATAATGTTTTATCTGAAATTAGAAACTTATTGCATTATCAAGCATTGGTGGTCGAGAGGTCAGCGACAGCTGCTTTACAAGCAGTTGTCCCGGGTTTGCGGGTTCGCTTCCCGGCTGATGCTATGACACATAAGGGGAAAAAAAAACTTATTGCACTATTTGTATTTTTATATTGGATTATTTCCATCATCTAATATGCATATTGAATGTCTAGAAAATTTTTACTTTATTTAAATATTCCAAGTACATTCAACTGTTAGTAATAGCACATCAAACTGGCCTGAAAAATTTAACTATTTAAATATTCAAAATGCATTCAGCTGTTAGTAATAGCACATCAAACAATTTAGTTTGATGTGCTATTACTAACAGTTGAATGTATTTGGAATATTTAAATAGAGTTAAATTTTTCTAAAGACATTAAATAGGAATATTAGATGATGGAAATAGTCCAATATAAAAATACAACTAGAACACCATCATCACAAACCTTCAAAAAACATTATTGCACTATTGTGCCATGAACTATATTGATTTTTCTTGATTAATCTATAGGCAAGGAGTTTATAGCTCATTATAAAATACAATTAGGGATTCATCTTTATTATATCATGCTTATTTTATATCCATATTCAAATATATGCTTTACTTTATAGTACCTTATTTTGGAAAATAATTACATTTGATATAGATTAGTTTATAATGAACTTGTTATATTTATACTCACTCTCTGATGTATATTTACAGCCTATTTAATATAACTCATTTATATTGTGCATTTATAAGTTATCTGTCGCAATTATAATCTGCCTATATAAAGTATAGAACCCCTTTTGTTGGATTGCAACTTTAATATATGTTTTCATTGCAAGTGTAATGGGCATACCCCCTATTTAATATATAAAATTTATTCTTTCCTTTTAATCTCACCAGTGATGAGCATATAGTCACCACCAAACTTGTGTGTAACCAATTTCTGTCCATACCCTTTAGTTATATGAATTTAGTATTCATTTTATTAATCACTAAAATTTTTAATGGGAGAGACAATACAGATAATGGATCTGCCCTGAATTATATAAAATTATCGGAACGAATAGAACTAGGATAAGGACCACAGATAACTGCGACAAACTATTGGCTATATTTTCTCAATAAAGTATTTGCCTTAAGATATATATTTAATTGTGCCCAATGTATTTATGAGTGTTGATTTCTCAACCTCGAGTGCCAATCTGCTGGATACAATATGAATTATCCCAGTAGTACTCATGCATTAATTCCTCGTATGTTTATTTGAGATATTCGCCCAACATATTCTATCGTAGTATACTAAGGGAGTGGTTGTGATGGCACCATTGAAGCACATGGATCATTAATGAGTAAGAAGGTATGACAAATTCATTTGAGTAATTCCCATAATACATAGAAAGTCTCTTACCCATACATTTCTGTAAAATAAGCTAATAAGATCTAATTCTAAATTTGTTAGAATTCATTATTTCATCAATCTAAAAGAATTATTTACTTTATAAACCTTCTATATTACTGGTTGTATAAATTTGGCCGAAATCCACACATATATGCATAACACAAGGAAGTAAATGATTAAAACTATAAAAATAATTACGTATATATTATGAGAAGACGTATATCAAAACTCTTTTATTGATTCCCTAACATTTAATAGTGGTACAATATATTCATATAATTTAAATATAATGATTAACATACTAATTGTGTTTAAATTCTTTTTTTATTACATTTAAGACATATTTGACAGATATAAAACATTTAAAAATATACATATAACAAAATAATACCTTTGTCCCTGGGAATGTATAAGATTATTACATGTCAGTAAGCTTACATTTAGAAGACCGGCCATATGCATTGTTCTGAACAGTTCATTCTTTGTTTCTTTTCTGGGGTCCAATTTTCAGTTAAGAATCGCATTTAAGCTTTCCTATGGTGGTCAACAGAAGTCTTTAAAGCCACATTTACAGTGTACTAGGTAGGAATCCAACATGCTTTAGCTTTACCTTACTCTATTCATATCTCTCTCTTTTTTTTTTTTTTAGTCTCAGGTTTTACTCATTTGTCCTTTCTGCAACTTAATAATCCTATTTTTTATACCCCCCCCTATCTGGCCATGAATTGTCTTCTCGAATCTTCTTTTTCTTCCATTTCTTTAAATCAATTACATAAAAAAAATATATATTTTGGCATACAATCGATTTTCAATCTGATATTTTAATTACTATTTATCAGATTTGTTTAAAATAAAATTATTTCTGATGTTTATCTACTTTGACCAAAAACTATTTTTGTACATTTACATCCGCTTTCTTTTGTCCGATTACAAATTTTGAACAAAAGTGGGAAAAAATTAACCTTTTACTATAAATGTAGATTTTTCAAGAATTTTGAGATATAACAATGGAAATACAAATAAACAAAACAAAAAAAATATATACAGAAAGCATCTTTATCTCCAAATTCCAGATTTATTACAGTGATAATAAAAAAAAAAGTTAGTTTAGTAGATTTCCAAATTAGATTTTATATATTATTAACACAAATTATTATTTTTTAACTTTAATGTTTTCCCATAATATTTATAATTTAAAAAGAAAATATATTTTCTTATATATGTATGTTGGTTATATGTTAACCACATGTATATAGATGTGCAGGATTTAATTAAAGGTTTTGTGATAAGTAGTTGACCCTTTAACAGGGTTTGAATCTGGTTCCTGTTACAATACCCCTCATTAGGAAGCCTTCAAAATGGGGTCACCTTATTTTGATGGCTCCGAGATATTAGTTTATTTGCTTTCGCTCGATTCCTACAAACTTCGACAATTAAAACCCATCAAATTTCAGTGTTCAACTTTCCATCTAATTATATACCTGACATTAAACAGGCAAAATTCTCCATATAGTAGTGCCACCCTGTGCCAACCAGAGTAATCAACGGATTCCAGAAGGCTTGTGCATAAAATCCCCATCTAGTGCCTACTCATCCAATATCCCCAGACTAGTTTATGGCTTGTGGCCTTTGTCAGTGAGGAGCCTTGGATCTGAGAATTCTGCACCTAGATCTTAGGATCTAATGCACTCTCTGATTGGCACAGGGTGGCACTATTGTATGGAGAGTTTTGCCTGTTTAAAATTAAACAGTTAAGTGCTAGCATAAGAGATGGTAATCATGTGATGTTTAGTTGTTATATACCTGACCCCTACAACAATCGTTTTTTTTTTTTTTTAGGTTCAATTCTACTTTTATTTTATGATCTAAATATTTGACGGGACTAATCGAGGCAAAAACTACATACACACAAATAATTACACTTAATTTACACAATCTGTAATGTATGCACAAACATACAAACAAAATTTTTTTTATCAATGTTTGTAACAGTCGTTTGCAGGGATTTCTGTGACCTGACATCTCTAACTTCCTTTTCTCAGTCTACTGGCTTAAATCTTGGGTGCTTGTATCAATCACGTTCAGTAAATCTGCCACTTCCTCAATTGATGTCCCATTTCCCAGTATCATCTGTTCGATTCTGAAAGACAGATTTCACCTTACCACCTGACAATCTGTTTCTCCATCATATTACACACATCAAGAGTAAACAAACTTGCCACTTGATGCCAAAAAATGTAGAATAATTCTCATTTCCATCCACTCTATATTTTTCTTACATTGTATGATATCTTAACCTCTCCTGATGCTCCGACCAAAAGGTGTCCCTCACCACTTTTTGGTATTAAGGGAAGGTTTCAGGTTGGTGGATAGTGAATCCCACCACAATCGAGCATTTTCTATTGAGTCGCTACAGGCAATCACTAATTTGCTATCTTCTGACAAAGGGTTAATAGCGAAATATTTTGCAGGCTCTTTAGATATTTGGCAAGTGCTTTCCCTATCGGTCCAGCGAATGCCCTACCCTTTAGAAACTGATTTATACTATTCTGAGATGAAAAGCCTATTTATAAATTGTTGACATTCCACTATATTATCCCTCATGGTTAAGCCCTCATTTTCTTTTTCCTAAGTCACCTTTTCCACCTTAATCTGTTTTTTACTTTGCTAGTGTTACCATTTATTTCTGCTTTAACTTTTTCCCTTCTTTTTTTGTGTTCTTTTTTTAATGCCATAATTCTTAAATCGCATTTATCCTCTCTTTCTAATATATCAATTTTTGTATTTCCCCAAACTTTAACTCCATTCTTTTCTTGAATTCCTGACAATTTTTATCATCAACTCCATTATCCCTGTTTTTTTCTTCTCTTTAATATCTTGATCCATTTTCTTTTTGTTTTGCGATCTTGTTTTTATGTGTTTTTTTTTTACTTTATTCTACAACTCTTACTAATTCTTTGATTTATTTCTCCCCATCCCTTTTATTTCTCCTTATAAATATTTTTTATCACTCACTACTCAATCCCCTGAAATATGATATTTCCTGCCATTTCTGCCCTGCTTATTTATTTATTGCTGAATTTTATTAGTTTCTCTCTCTTTCATCCCTCCTACTCAGTGCACTTCTTTCTTCAGTGCCCCATTGTAATGGGCGTACCTCTTATTTAACATTTAAAATTTATTCTTCCCCTTTTAATCTCATTAGGGCATATAGTCACCACCAAACCTGTGGGTAATCAATTTCAGGTTCACACTCTTTAGTGATATGAATTTAATATTCATTTTATTAATTACTAAAATTTTCAATGGAAGAGACAATACAGATAATGGATCTGCTCTGAATTGTATTAATTAAAATTATTGAAACAAATAGGACTAGGATAAGCACCCCAGTTAACTGTGATGAACTATTAGCATACTTCCTCGATAAAATATCTCCCTTAAGATATATATTTAATTGTCCCCCGTGTATTAATGAGTATCAATTTATTGATTTCAAACATCAATCTACTGGATGCAGTAAGAATTACACCGGTAACACTCATACATTGATTCCTCATATGTTCATTTGAGATACTAGCCCAACCCATTCTAACTCAGTATCTCATGGGGTGATGGTGATGGCATCGTTGTAGCCTATGGATCGTTAATGAGTAAGACGGTATGACAATTTCATTTTAGTAATTTCCATAATACATAGAAAGCCTCTTAATTATACATTTCTGTAATATAAGCTAATATGATCTAATTCTAAATTTGTTAGAATTCATTATTCATCAACCTAAAAGAATTATTTACTTTATAAACCCTATATTACTTGTTGTATAAATTTGGGTGAAATCCACACACATATGCATAATACAAGTAAATAAATGATTATAACTATAAAAATAGTTCTGTGTATATTATGAGAAGATGTACATCAAAAATCTTTTATTTATTGATTCCCTAACATTTAATAGTGGTTCAATACACTCAAATAATTGAAATATAATGATTAACGTACTAATTATACTTAAATTCTTTCTTTATTACATTTAAGACGTATTTGACAGATATAAAACAATTAAAATTATACATATAACAAGATAATACCTTTGTCCCTGGGAACATATAAGATTACTACATGTCGATAAGCCTACATTTAGAAGCCCAGCCATATACATTGTTCTGCACAGTTCATTCTTTGTTTCTTCTTTGGGTGTCTAATCTTCAGTTGAGGGTTGTATTTAATATTTCCTATGGTGGTCAGCAGAAGTCTTTAAAGCAATAGTTTGCAGCAATAGGCAGGCAGCAAGGTTTCTGATGATTTACATTTACATGGTACTAGGTAGGAGTCCAACATGCTTTAGCTTTAATCCACTCTATTCATATCATTTTTTGTTTTTAGTCTCTGATTTTACTCATTTGTCCTTTCAGCAGCTTAATAATTCTCTTTTCATGTCCTTTTTATATCCCCCTATCCGGATGCCATGAATTTTCTTCTCAAATCTTTCTTTTTCTTCCATTTCTTTAAAACAATTACATAAAAAAAATACAAATATTTCAGCACACAATCGATTTTCAATCTGATATTTTAATTACTATTTATCAGATTTGTTTAAAATAAAATTATTTCTGATGTTTATCTACTTTGACCAAAAACTATTTTTGTACATTTACATCCGCTTTCTTTTGTCCGATTACAAATTTTGAACAAAAGTGGGAAAAAATTAACCTTTTACTATAAATGTAGATTTTTCAAGAATTTTGAGATATAACAATGGAAATACAAATAAACAAAACAAAAAAAATATATACAGAAAGCATCTTTATCTCCAAATTCCAGATTTATTACAGTGATAATAAAAAGAAATATTTGTTCAGTAGGTTTCCAAATTAGATTTTATATAGTATTAACACAAATTATTATTATTATTATTATTATTATTATTATTATTATTATTATTATTATTATTATTATTATTATTATTATCATCATCATCATCATCATCATCATCATCATCATTTATTTTTAATTTATCACTGAATTCTTGTGTTTTTCCTAATGTGCTTAAGTGTGCCAAAATGGTCCCAATTTTTAA